>APFE030116434.1:0-74776 GCA_000404065.3 Pinus taeda | reverse complement strand
CTATTGAGTTTCAAATACATACTTTTAAAATGGCTGCAGATTTGGGAATTGATCTTAATGAAGCACAACAAGAAAGAATTCAGCAGTTGAACCAGCTGGATGAAATGAGGCAGCAAGCAGAGGAGACAACACTCCTCATGCAAAAACAAAGGAAGCAGTGGCATGATGCACATATCAAGAAGAAACAGTTCAAAGAAGGAGACTGGGCTTTACTCTTTGATTCTAAATTCAGAGATCATAAAGCCAAATTTACCACACATTGGATGGGCCCATACAAAATCGTTCAAGTTTATGACAATGGATCAGTCAAGCTCATTACCATTGATGGAGAAGGCCACACCTTTACTGTCAATGGCCATCGCTTGAAACTTTACACTAGGCCCATCAGCAAGCAAAATTTTCTTCAAACTATATCTCAACAAAGGGAGGTTGAGATATTGCAGCCTTCAGCTGTAGTATCTCTGCCTTAGTTCATTTCATTTCAATTTAGAAATTAAAAAAAAATAAATAAATAAATTAATTAATTAATTAATTAATAATAATAATAATGGTTTAGATGTGAAAACCAGACTCTGGCACACTCTAACCCAGAATTCTTACTTGAAAACCAATTCTTTGGCTGGTAAAAATTCCTTTTCTTTTTGTTTCTTGTTTGATTCATCGATTGAATAATGACTTGAGGATAAGTCAAATCTTTAGTGGGGGAGAGTTCTTATCTCATCTCCTCATTGTAAATTCTTAAAGAGTTTGTTTCAACACTTTAGATTTCAATAAAGAAGTTGTTTTTGTCTTTGTTCTAATCAGAGGGACCTATTTAAAGCACTATGCAGTGGGACCTGTTCTGTTCAGAATACCATGTTACTAGCACCAACATTAGAGGGACCTGTTCAGCAAACATAAAAGGGACCTGTTAGAGACTGCTATCTCAAGCTACTTCAGCAAAGCCTCAACAAAGTTTCAACAAAGATTCAAAGGTTGCTTGTCACCGAGGCTCCATCAAACACCAAAGATCAAGGAACCTGCACACATAAAGTTCTTTTCCAGATTTCAAAGAAGCTGCACAAATATTCTTCGGATCTCAGAGGGACCTGTTGCATCCAAACTCATCTCAGAGGGACCTGTTATGGACAACAAAGATTAGTCATATCTGAACAAGAAAGACTAGTCCTACCTATGCATGCCAACTCAACTCTTGATCAACCAATAAAAGTGTAATGTATTATTGTAATTTTTATTTTTAACATTTAAATTCTTAGATTACTTTAGTGTTAAATGTGATGACTACGACTGCTTATGATCAATTTCAAAAACACCCACATATACATCACCCTCGTCATATTCCTAATTCCTATCATTTCCCAACACTCTAGCCTATCCCCATACTCCTCCTCCTATGATTTTTAAATCCTCTATTATACCACCCTCCCACCCTTATTATTAACCCCTTATCAGCCATCAAACTTTATTATCGGTTCAACATCTCCTTATTCGGCCAAGTACCAATAAGTAAGGGACAGGTGGTGAACTATTACAAAGCCAAATGTTACACGGTTTTATTCATTGTTTTTGAATTGGCTGAGTTATAACATGATTGTTCGACCAAATCGACTCATGCAAACAACTATCCGTTATTATACTCCAGTACTCCATACATGCTTACGGCGTTCTCATGATGATATCCATACAACCCAGTACAGTCACTCCTCTGTCATTGAAATATGAATACGCTCTGTTATCATTATAGTGAATTGGGTCAAGTTGGTTGTTAAAGTTCCATTTCATTTTCAGTTGTGAAAAGGGCGTTCCATACTAGCAATTCAAGTGCTGTGATTTCAAAAGCAAAGTCGAGAACAACAAGTGCCACGAAAGGAAAGCACAGTAATCGGGCTCACAAGTTTCCACCTCTGCCATAATTCAAGGACAGTCACCTGGTCACTGCTTAAGCCATTGAAGGAATTGATCTTGAAGAACAGAGGGCGCCACCAGGTCAGTTGTGTGGAGCGAAAAGCAAAGGTAACAAACCAAAATACCCTTGTTAAATTAGTAAGCATAAACAAAGAGGGTTAGAGCAGGAGTTTCTCTGTCAAAATGACTAATAGGGTAGAACCAAGCACATTTGATAGTTCTCAGTACCACGATGACTGCATTGCAATTTTAAAAGAAAAACAATGGCTACCCTTCTTGGAGAAGTTTAATGGGAGCAATGAGGAAGTAACTAAACATTTTGCCTTTACATTTAATGGGGAGAAAGCATTGATAGGAAATTTTTCATTCAGGATCTCAGAAGACACCATAGCACAATCCTTGGGGATCAGCCCGGAAGGAGAAAAATACTCCAAAACAAAACAATTCAAAGAAAAATCATGGACCCAATTCATGTCCAAGTCAAGGGTTTCATCTACTAACTAGAAGAAGGGTGTCCCTAGGAGCTGGCTAATGCATCCATGGGACGAAATGGTGTATATCATTCAAAAATTTGTTACGTGTGAGGGTCGCTACAACATAGTCTTTTTATACCACATCAAACTCTTGTTACATTTAAAAGGGCAGTGCACCATTAGTTTACCATATTTCCTCTTACAGAGCTTGACCAAGATGTCAAAAACTATCCAAAAGAGAAAGGGTAATGAAGATAAAAGTTTATGTCATTTTGGGTTAATCAAAATTCTCATCAACTTTGAATTACAGAGAAGGGGAAAAACGTGGAAGGAATTCTTGGCTTCCAATCAAATCAAAGATGAAGAGGATGAGCAAGAACAACAAGAGCACTCAGGATTTATGCATGACATTGATGAAGAGATTCCTGTACGCAAATCAAGAAATATCCCTCCACCCATTAGTAGTGTGAGGACGAGAAAAATGAGACAAGAGGATGCCCAGAAAATGGAGCAAGATAAAATTTTCACTACATATACAAGAAGATCCAGGAGAGCACAAAATACCCAGTCACAAGAAGGCCAACCATAATCAAATGCACATGCACCGATGGACATCGAGAGAAGTGCTCACTCATAGCCTGGACCAGAAGCTGAAATGGAGGTTGAGAGCAACAATAGGCAAGGAAAAGAGTCACCACCTACAATTATGAAACAAAGGAGGCTGGAAAAGAAAATTGAAAAGTTAAAAGAAGAACTGCTGGAGGCCAACATGCTGGAGAAATTCATCAAGAAAGAGAATGAAATGCTGAGAGCACAGAGTAAGGAGACTCAACAGAAAAATGAGAAGTTGAAGGAGAAAATCAAAGAACTCAAGGCTGAACAAACTGACATTTGCAAGTGGGCAAACAAATGGTATACCCAAAAGAAAACCCTCAAGGAGAAATACAAGAGTTTGAAACATGAGGTCCACATTCAAAAAGATGCCCAAGCTAAGAAGAACATAGATGCATTGTTGAAAGCAGCAGAGGTACAGGCAAGGATAGAGTTTAGAGGTAGCACATCAGGATTAGCATGAGGACATGCTAATTCATTAAGCTTGGGGGAGATGTTAGTACCATTCCATTACCATCTTTTTCTTCTAAAAACACCATCATTTGTCTACCTTTTTCCTCCATAGACCCCTTATATTCCTTGAAATTGATTAATTAATAGCATTATAGTTGTTAGTTTGCATTAAAGTTAATTTATGAGTTTTTATGTTAGAAATTAGGAATTTTCAAAAAAAAGATTACAGGAAGTCATAACATCCTGTAAATGGTTTATCATCCAACACATGGCATGACAGGAAAGCCAAAGCAATGGATAGAAACGAAAACTGGAATGTACAAGCATGGTGAAAAATCGATTCTACAGCAAATCAAAAGCTCCTGGTTATGCGGTCCACGCTGGTCAAACCTCAGCGTTTTGGTTACAAAGGCAGTAAAAGCCATGGTTTCCAAATTGGTTTAGTTTTGTTTTCTTTTTGGAAATTGGTTTAAATTAGAAATGACCAAAAAGCATTCCTTTGTAAAAGAAAAAACAACTGCTCAATGAATGTACATTCGATCCCGATAGGGACATGCAGATAAAAGACTGTGTATTATTTTGTTAACGGTAACAATTAAGATTATTATCTCTGTACATCGTTTGAGAACTGAACTCTTGTATGTGATTGCAATCTACAACACTTGAATATAGTCACGGTTTTACTCCAGCAGTGTTTATGCGTTAATACTTTCGTTGCTTGAGTTTACTTCAGTGTACCATTGAAATATGGACGGGCCCTGCGTGGATTGGTATACTGTTAATTTCATTTCCTTAGCAGTTTTCAATTTGAATAGAATGCATAGTGTTTAATGTTATTTCCATGCTTATGATTTTGTCGATTTGATTAGCAATTCTCACAAATTGTATTTATGGCGATAGCTTGAAGATTTCATCGTTCAGATCATTCAACCATATCTTGTAAGAGATTTGATCCATCGTTATATTTTGAAGCATCTCCATAGACTCTATTTTTCATGCATTTAAGTTTTAGTGTGCTTTTGATTGCTTTTGATTTTTCATGAATGCTCAAGTGTTAACTAGACAGAGATTTTGTGCATAGCATCCTTGTAAGGGGATTAAAATCTCAGTCTAGCATACGCTGTATCTTTAGGACAGTTAGATAAGTTAGGTGATCTGAGTGTTAAGGTGAGAGGAAACATATCTTAACCTTCCGTAAAGAAGTACTGCAACCTATCACAATAAACACTTAGTTAGGAATCCTTTATGTCTATAGACTATAGACGCATGCCTCGAAGTTTACTGACCCTAGTTGATAATAAATCTAGTCTAATCTAGCACCCTATATTGGCCACTACAAGGCCCTTATCACCAATTTCAGAATTAGGAAAATAGGGTCGTTCTCCAAATACTTGAGATTCCATCTGAAAAAATTATTTTCTTAATTCTAGAGGCACTAAATCAAAATATGTAGTGATTGATTCCCAAGTGAAAAGTCATCGGGGTTGCAAATGAACCAAACTAGACCCACCTCGACAGTTAGATTGTCGTTGGTAGGGGTGCCATGGTATATGGGAATAAAATACCTCCAAGTATAGGAGTGAGACTAACTAGAGAAACAGAGATAGGAAGCAAAGGAATGGAACTAGACACACCAAATAGGATCAAGCCGTCCACCCAACACGCCACAACAAAATTAGGGCCTGAATACAATTGAAGATAACTATTGACAACAACGAACAAGAAGATAGTGACAACCCTAATAATCAAAAAGGAAAACCAATGCAAAAAGTGGACACTTACTGCCCGAAAACTTAAACCAACCCAGAGATAAGAACCATAAAGGAGTCGTAGTGGATGAAGTGACCATGTGACAGAAATTGAAAACATACTGAAACAGATAGAACCAAAACTAGCACAAGCCCAATATTCCCAAATCTGAAATAACACAAGTTTACAAGGGATAGGATAACTGAAAACACTCAAGTGATGAGTTGACCAACAATTTAATTAATAAATATTAACCCTAATATGAGTTGGAAAAGTTTCCAGGGTACCAACACCCACAAACCAAGACGGGGCAGATGAATGAAATACCTGTTGAGTCAAGAACCAAGGGTGTCGAAGTTGAAAGGATGACCACTAGTTCAAAGTTCAGGCCATGTTTAGAATTATGCAAGAAAAGTATGAAGAACATTTAACTGATATACAAGGCATGTTGAGATATACTCTCCAGCATCCACAATATAATGAAGCCCTTCCATGAGAAAAAAAATCCTCAACACTAAGTGCAAACTCACCACCCTCAAGTCTTGGAACAAAAAACCACTGGTTGTCTCTACAAAAAGTAGACTCACCACCCTTGGGACCTCTAACCACAAATCACCAATACCACCACAATGATAGGTAAGAACCTCACCCTCCACTATAATCCAAACATCAATAAACATAACAAGAAAGCCAAGGGCGCTAGGGGAGGAGAATGCCTCGCCCTCTCCTCTCTGCGCGACTACACTTTAGCGACCTCGACTGTAACAACATGCGAGTATTTGAAATCCAAGGATGAAAGTTGGCCAAGGCATGTGAGCTGACCTCTCGATCATGTAAGCTGGCCTCCATGTGGTACATCATATTCTGTAATGAACAAGTGGAATATGAGAACCCCATTCTTAATTAATGACCTCAATTATTGAAGTTATTACACCCCATTGGAGATTTGTGTATATATTTTAAAAATAAATATATTTCTTTAAATGTAATTTTTTTGTTTATATATTTTAAAAATAAATTACATTCAAAAAACATATATTATATTTTGCATTGGTGATTTTTTTCACCTATCAATAAGAATAAGATGCAAAATTAAAAACACTTTTAGACTTTCAAATAAAATAATATATTCCCTACTTTAATAGGGATTCGCTACATGATGGCGCAATTCAATGTTTACAAATAAATACATGGAAAAGATAAAGTTGAATTGGACACTATTAAAACAAATACAAAATAGTTGAATTTAGTTTTTTAAACATATGTTGTCATTTTGCTTTAATACAAGGACATTATATGCATATTAAAAAATAATAATCATAACAACAACAACATCATAAATTAAAAGTTTTTTAAATAGGAGTTATGTCTTATGATTTTTTGGGTTCAAACCCTTAGATCAGCCAACCCAGAAAAATAAAACAAGTCTTTGAATTTATAAAATAATAATGAATTTGACTATATATGTAGCTAATTAAGTGTATTATCATTAATATTTATCTTCACAACTTTTATATTGTGAAATGATGGTTATTGATGTGAATCCTAGCCCAAAAACAATTTGTTGAAATTACTTAATAATTTTAATTTAATACCAAAAAAAGTTTATATTATTATTTTTTTATAATAAAAATAAAATTTTAATTAAAAATAAAATTATAATAGAAAATTTACTCAAACTTATCATATTACTTTTACATTTAGTAATTATGACTTTACATGTCGATAGTATAGAGAGTAGAATGCTTGTAATTAATGGAGTTGTCTATAGTGAGATTTTTTGGAGTTTCTGGTGTGTCAGAATCAATTGGAAAAATTTGAGGTGAACTAGCTTTTTTACTGTATATATGGATTTGGCACCATGAAAAACCCCTAGGGCACTTTTTGTTGTGTAAGATTTACCCATCAATCTTGCGATTTCAATGAATTCATGCCAGATTTAAGAGAAATTAGAGCGGAAAATATACTGGAAAAAACTTCTAAAAACTGGCACTAAAAACAACTCCGTAATTAATAGTTGGCAGGAGACACTGATAAGTGGATTCGTTGTTGAATCTCCCACGAAATTCATGTATAAATTGCAGTATTGGAAATGCAATCTTCAAGCTGTTGTTTTGAGTGTTCATCTCTGATACAATAACAAAACAAGGTTGTGAAGCCTTTGTAAGTCTGAGAACTACGTGGGAGGTTTGGTGAATCAATGTGCAGAGAGCGTGAGACCTGTGGTAGATGTTGTTGTGTGAAAGCAACATAGATTCTTGTGTGAAGTTGTTGTGTGAGCCCTGCATGGGAGTTTTGGTGAAGTTTTACACAGCCATCGTCGTTGTTAAGGAGTCGTTGCCTGCAAATTGCTGACTGTCTTGACTAGTTGAAATTTGAGTGTGATACAGTGCTAAAATGTGAACTGATTGGGTAGCCATAGACACTATTCATTGGAATGAAGAAATTATATGGGTTTTGGACATCGTTGAAGGAGACAAGTCCATTAGTGAAGAGAGCTTTTTGTTTCTAATATCAAAACTTGGTATGAACATGTGGAGTAAGTCTTTTGCTTTAATATAAGGTTTTACTTATTGAGAAGGAATTATATTGGTATTAAAAAAGCCCAAATTGTGTGGTGATGTTATTTAAAAACAAATGAGTGGGGTGCTTTCCTAATGGTGAAAATAATTTATTTGAGTTTGTTTTTTAATGGAAGGTAAATTGCTTGAGTTTAAAGGAGAGGGAAGTATTTTTAAAATATTTGCCTTTTTTAAGTGGTGAAAGATTTCTAAATAAATAAAAAAGGTTGTTGGTAGAAATTTTTATGATGCAATAAAAGTGTGTGGTGAAAGTATTTTTTTATCTTTGGTGCTTGGATCTAGGATTATTTGGTATTGGGTATTAAAAGTGTGTGGTGAAAGTATTTCTTATATTTGGTGTTTGGATCTAGGATTATTGTATTTATCTGAGATTTGGTGTAATTTTTTGGGAAATTTCGCTGATACTTATTTGAATGAATCCACTAAACTTGATGGAGGAAATTATGTGAATTGAAAATTCAAGTTGTTGACAATTGTTGAGGGTTATAATTTGTGGTCAATTGTGAGTGGGGATGAACCCAAACCCACAGTTGCGGATTTTGTTCTAGATTGGAGAAACAAGAGATGAAATCAAAGGTGTTATTGAGAGTGTTCGTAAAGGACAAAATTATTCCTCACATCAAAGATTGCAAAACATCCAAAGAAACATGGGATATGCTCAAAAGTTTTGTATGAAACAACAAATACAAACTAAATCTTATTTTTGAAGACTAAGCTTTTGTCTATAAAAATGGAAGCAAACAAAAATATAAGCAATTTCATGTCTTGTATCAAAGATTTAAGTGATAATTTAGGAGATATTGGTGAAAAGGTGTCAAGAACTTACTTGGTTATCATCACATTAAATGACTTAGTGAAACATTATCAAACTTTTGTTTCAACTCTTTTAGCTAGAGAGAAGCCCCCTACATTTGATGAATTGACACAAATTCTTCTACAAGAGGAAGAGAGGATGAATACCTTTAATTTGGGATCTAGTATTTCATATTTGGCATTGTTAGACTAGGGTAAAAAATCATATAATTAAATCCATCGGAAAAGAACAAAGGAGGCAAGTTTCAAGCAAAACTTAAAGGTATGACACAATCTAAATTTCCAACTCATGATAAGAGAAATGATGATTGTTATTATTGTGGTAAACTTGATCATCACTCTAAAGATTGCTATAAAATAAAATATAATGAGTCTAAACAAAGAAACATCAGGCATAATGGAAATTTTGTGGATAAAGACACCTCAATCAGTGATGGATTTCAAAATATTAGATTGTTTGTTTCTGATTCAGCATTTTCTGCAGAAATTGATGATGTGAAGTTTGGTTCATTGATTCTAATGCATCACCTCATATGGCTTGTAATAAGGATTTGTTTGATGAATATTATGAGAACATTGATGTAACATATGTTTATCTAGGAGAAAACAAATCACTTAAAGTTCAAGGTTATGGAGTAATAGGTGTGAATTTTCCTAATGGACAAGAGAGACATATCCATAATGTGATGTGTGTTCTTGGTATCAAAAAGATTTTTTTCTTTATTATTATTGTTGACCAAGATTTGAAGGTGAAATTTGTTAAATCACAATGTGTTGTTAAAGACATTCAATATCACTACAATTTTATTGCCACAGGTACTAGACTTGGAGGTTTGTATAAGCTAGTTGTGACCAGGACAGGTCATCAAGGGTTGGCATCTACAACAATGTCAACAATAGAGTTATGGCATCAAAGGTATGGGCATTTAAATCACAATGATTTAACGTTACTTCAAAAGAAAATAATGGTTGAAGGTATTCCTATTGTGAAGAATGATCATGTTGAATGTGAAGCATGTGAACTTGGAAAGCAAAATAGAGAGGAATTTCCTATACATAAAGCAAAAAGATAGAGGAAAAATACTTGAATTAATTCATATTGATGTATGTGGGCCTATGCAAACTATATCTCTTGGTGGAGCATGGTATTTTCTTATTTTTGTTGATGATAGATCTAGATATACATGGGTCTATTTCATAAGAAAGAAGAGTGATGTTTTCGAGTACTTTAAAGAGTTCAAAAATATGGTGGAAAAACAAACTGACAAGTGCATCAAAATTCTCAGATCTAATCAAGGCGGAGAATACAAATAAAGAGAATTTAATCAATATTGTAAAAATAATGAGATTCTGCAATAACTTACAGTGCCACATACATCTCAGTGAAATGGAGTTGCTAAGAGGAAAAATTGAACACTAGTAGAATGTGCACATAGCATGCTTCAGATAAAAATGTTTCTAATGGTTTTTGGGCTAAAGCAATTAATACTACAGTTTATTTGAAAGTCCAACCAAAAGTTTAGATCTTAAAACACCTTTTGAAGCATTTTATGGGTATAAACCAAAAGTGAGTCATGTAAGAGTTTTTGGATCCAAGGAATTTTCTCATATTCCAAAAGATGAAAAAAGAAAATTTGATGCAAATTCAATCAAGTGCACATTTATTGGTTATTGTGATGATAAAAAAGCATACAAGTTGTTTGATCCTAGTTCATATAGATTGCTTTCAAGTAGGGATGTGGTGTTTCATGAGAATGCGGATGAAGGTGAAAAAATGAATAATACTAGTGTATTGCATGATATTGATGATTATATCAAAATATATACAAGTGTTGAACAAGAACAAGAACAAGCGCAGGAACATGTACAGGTTCAAGAGCAAGGAACATCAAGCAGTCATGACACTCCAACAAGAGGAGAGGGGACTCCACGAAGTAGAAAGAAATATGAAAGCAATAAAATTCCACTAATTTCATCATTTCAAATTCAAACACCTATAAGATATAAATATTGTGCATTAATGTCTCTTGCAATGAATGTTGTTGAACCTTCAAGTTATGAAGAAGCTGAAGAATATAAAGAATGGAGAGGTGCAGTGAATGAAGAATATAAATTTATAATGAAGAACGATGCATGGTAATTAACAAAATTGCGTAAAAAATAAAGTTCCCATGGGATGTAAATGATTGTATAGATCCAAGTTTAATGTTGATGGAAGTATTGATAAATATAAAGCTAGATTGGTTGCAAAAGGTTATTCACAAAAAGAGGTAATTGATTATGAAGATACTTTTACACCTGTAGCTAAGTTGAACACAATTAGAATCACGATTACATTAGTTGCAAAACATAATTGGAAAATGCATTACTTAGATGTCAAATTTTCTTTTTTTAATGGTGAGTTAAAAGAAGAAGTTTATTCGGTTTAGCCTAAAGGGTTTCTAAAACAGGAGCAGGGGCATCTTGTCTGCAGGTTAAAGAAAGCTTTATATGGTTTGAAACAAGCACCAAGATTTTGGTATGTGAAAATTGATTGTTTCTTCTATGAGAAAGGTTTTATGAGAAGCAAAAATGATCCTACTTTATAGACCAAGAAAGATGAATATGGGAATGTTTCTTTGATATATGTATATGTTGATGATATTATCATAACAAGCAATGTATCCAAGTTGATTGAAGAAATTAAAATTCATTTTTCACAAGTATTTGAGATGAAGGACCTTGGTGAATTGCATTATTGTTTAGGTCTGTTTACAAGGAATCTAGTACGACACTAATCACACGAAGAAATATATAAGGGAAACCCTTAAAAGGTTCAATATGATTGAATGCAAGGTAGTATCTACTCCTTTAAAATAGAATGTTGAATTGTATAGTGATGATGGAACCAAAGAGGTGAATGGAACCTTGTATCATCAACTAGTGGGAAGTTTGAACTACCTCACCACTACTAGGCCAGATATAGCATATTTTGTTAGCATACTTAGTCAGTTCATGGATAAGCCTTGTGAAAGCCACTAGAAAGAAGTAAAGAAAGTCCTTTGATATCTGAAAGGAGAACTTAATTTTGGCATTATATATACTGATTAATTTGATGTTGAGTTGGCAGGTTATTCTAATTTTGACTGGGCTGGAAATCCAGGTGACAGGAAATTTACTACTGGATACGTGTTCAATATAGGTTGAGGAGTGATGTCATGGAGCAGTAAGAAAAAACCAATCATTTCCTTGTCGTCCACTAAAGTTGAGTATAAAGCATTAAGCAGTGCTACCTGTGAAGTAATATGGCTTAGAAGGATACTTGAAGATGTTGGAGAAATATAGCAAGAACCTATAGTAATCAGATATGACAATCAAAGCTATCCAATTGGCAAGCTATTGTGTATATCATGCAGGGTCAAAGCATATAGAAACACATCATTTTATATGAGAAAAAGGGGAATCAAAATAATTTGATTTAACATATTGTAATACAGATGAAAATGTCGCTGACATATTCACCAAGCCTCTCGGAAAGACTAGATTTGAAATTTGTAGAACTAAACTTTGTGTGTTGAAGAAAATCCAAATTATGTTGTAAGCCTAGCTGAGACATAGACTAACAGGCGAGTTAACATAGAGATTGTGATTAAGGGAAGGTTTCAAAATAAGAACGATTGTTCACATGTCAGTGAAGTACAAGTGGTTGATCACAATGATTTTTCCCTATTAGGAAAAATACAAGCAGTGGAAAGTTTGTAATTAAAAGTCGGCAGGAAACATTGATAGTTGGTGATTTCACTGTTGAATCTCCAACAGACTTTATATATAAATTGCAGTATTTGGAATGCAGTCTTTAAGCTATTATTTTGAGTATTAAATTTGATATTTAAAATTAAATTTAAATTTATAACCTTCTATGATATGCAAAAATATATACTTAATATAATGAAATTGAAATGACATCATATTGAAAATGATAATATCATCAATCCTAAATATCTCAAAGTACATTAAAAAACTAACTACTTAAAGAAACATGGCCTTTGATAACAAAAACATTAAATTATACTCTCACAAAATATTTAATATTTATTATTTTCTGTTTTTTATAATTCCTCTCTTTTTTTCTCTCACTTACTCTTTCCTTTATATCCAATATCAATGTGAATTCATTGTTTAATTATATTTCAATTTCCTTTATATCCCATATCAATGTGAATTCATTGTTTAATTATATTTCAATTCCATAAATAATAGAATCTCAATGAAAATTTTATGACCATATTCTCCACCCTTTTCTTTCCGTTCCCGCTTACTCTCTCCTTTATATCCCATCTCTTTCCTTTGTAGGACTGCCTTTAAATTCCATTATATAGAACTTTCAGCAAGACTTTCTAAATAGGTGATACACTAACCAAATTTCAATCCTCTTTATAACTTAAAAAAGGCTAAATGCAATAAATAATTAAAAAACTAATATATCATAAAAACATAAAAGCAAATATATTATTAGTTAAGAAAGACTTTGAAGCACTATGAAAGGCTTTGAAACATTTAAAAAATAAATCATTAATAAACATCTAAAAAGGTTCGGAAGAAGTCAATCCAAGTCGATGATTCACTCCCTGAATTCAAGAGGCTTTACGAAACCTCCTCTTAACAAAATCCTACACACGTTCTATGGCTAAGATTGTGAGAGAAGGAAAATTAGACGTGATTATGAAAGTTGGTTATTTTATTAAAATTTTAGGGTAGAAAATTCTATTTTAAAATTTTTATTTAGAATGTATTTTTATGGTCATGAAATTTGTTTAAAATTAAATATTAATTTTTATTTGATATGTTTTGGGAAAAATTAACATAATAATTTTTAAATATTAATTGAAATTAAAAATTGTATATAAATTTTAGAAAAAAAATATTGTTGAGTTTTAAAGAAAATGTTAAGGTTGATAATCAAAGCATGATTTGCAATTGAGTATGGAAACATTAAATAACAAATGTTTTAATCTATTAAGATTAATTTGCGCACATTGCTTGAAAATATGATAATTAAAAAAGGAAACATAGGTGTATCTATCATGCAATCACATAGTTGTTGGGGTGATGTATTTCCATGTAAGAAAACCATGTTCAAATACTCATTAGTGTAGAGCCCTTATATGCTTATGAGGTAAGTTGTTTAACTTTTCCTTCCATCAATAATGAAGTTTAACACATGTTTGATGGATCAAATTAATGTAGATATTAATAAGATAATTTAAAAATCATATATTCTTGTAACAACCTTTATTATGATTATAAAATCTAAATATAATAATACATAAGTAACTTTTAAAAATATAAACATATTAAAAATTAAATAATTTAAAAAACAATATTAATGTAAATATGATTTGAGATATATGAATCTCTAATCATATTTAATTTTAAGAATTATTATATATTATAAAATTTTAAATATTTAATTTAAAATTACTTTACTTCAGAAATAATATTATTGTGGTAATTATTTTAGGTGGTAATAATTACTCACAAATATATTTATTTCCAAGGTAAAGTTTAATCTAGGAAATTATATTTAAATAATATATATATATATATATATATATATATATATTATTTTTTTTATATTAAAATTCTATTTTTTATAATTTTATTTTTAATAATATACACATCTGATTAACATTTTTTCTTTCTTTTTAAAATAAATTTACATTTATTTAGTAGAATTGTAATAGGCAGTATTACTGTTTATATTTCACTAGGTAAAACTACCACTTATTTTAGCACATCATAGAACAAATATTTCCAAGATTACCTTATGGACAAAATATATATGAATATTTACCTGGTGAAAATATATATATACATTAACTTTTTATAATAATTTCTATTTTTATATAATTTTTTTTAACTAATATAACACATTTTTGATTAATACATTTTATTTTTATTTTTTCTTCTTTTTAACAAAAATTACATTTTATTTAGTAGAATTAGTAATAGCAGTAATATACATACCACTGTTATTATTTCACGAGGTAAAATAACTACCACTATTTTAGCACATAGAACAACTATTTCCAATATTATCTTACTCGAGAAATAATATATAGTTGTAGTTGTTTTACCAGGTGAAATTATACATATATATTTTGATTATCAAAGTTTAAGCTATAATTTTATTAATAGATATTAAACATAAAAACCATATGTAAAAAATATACTTCTAATAATATTCCACTATGAATAAATTTAATTTACACTCAATTATATATAAATAAATAGTTATGAACTCAGTTATATATAAATAAATAGTTATGTTGATAGACATGTTTATTTTGGAATAAAACATGTTTGTTTGGATTTTTAATTTAATTGTTAACTAGTGTAACCATATAAATTAAATTTCCACGACACATCAAACATTGTTCAAGTTTAAAAAATATCTTAAAAATTAACTAATTTTTTTAAATTCTTATTAGCATTATTAATTATAAAAAGAATTAATATATGAGTTAAACAATATTCTTAATCACAAAGATTCACCCTCACTTTACCAAGGAAATTATTAATTTGTGAATATGTTTTATTATAATATCATTGGCCAATACCTTGACTTATCAATGCCATGTAATCAATATGAGATTTCTTGGTACAACATTTTTTAAATTAATTCAATTGAGATAAATTAATTAAAAGATCATAACTAATTTGGAGATAAATATGAACCCTTGATTTGTGAATACTACTATGAAAATTCCAGTATCTTCCATAGAGATTCAATCTCTACCTATTGAGAAGTGCAACAAGAAAGTCTCAAGTTGATTTATCCTTGGTCAAATTGAGAAAATCTGAATTTTCACATCAAGAGACAACTTGGATGCATTTAACTTATGTGACATGGTTTATGTCACTTAGTTTACTTAGTAAATTCGAGTTAGATGGCTTGGAGTTTAGTTAAGCATGTGTGATTGCTAATTTGTAGCAATCAAGATCATTTATTTCAAGTTGTGTTCAGTTAAACTAGTTCTGATAGTTGTAGGAACTAGTGGAAGGTCAGTTGTGTAGTGGGACAACAATCTAACTCAGTGATCATCTAATTAATTGATCAATCAACCCAAAATAGCTAGTGCATGTAGAGAATTAAAGTTCCTCAGTTGTGGTGGAGATTCCAAGGCAATGTAACATCAATTGTAGACTAGTTCTTAGTGTACAGGTGTTGCATGCAACAAGATGATAACCTTGGGAATTGCACAATCAATTTGGAGAATAATTCCTAAAAATAGGGCCTAATTCTCTAGGAATTGCGCAAAGAAATAATGCTCAAGCTTAGTCAAAATTTGACTAAGTCTCAATTAGAACTTCTCAATGAGTAGAGAGATAGGTTATTCACTTATGGGTTGTGCTCAGAGCGAGAAAGCAATTGTAATATATCTTTATTCATCTGATTAACGCAAACATGCTTAAAGGATTTTTTGATCCAAGTGGATATTGGTGAGCCAATTCCACTTGGAACCCCAACATTTTTTCTTTCAGTTTTTCAGTTTCCTTAATTGTAGCATAGTTTACTATTTTTAGCAGTTTTTCAGGTCCTAAACTTCTGGAGCCATTTTGAGGCCCTAAACGACTTTTTTTTTGGACAATCTACCACCAATGGTTTTTTGATAAAATCATATTTTTTGTTGTAGTCCTCAGATAGATCTTTCCAACGGGGTATTATGTGCATCAAATGGAGATAATATGACCAAGTCACGACCGTGGAAAGTTGGTTGTCCAGCTAACCCCAACGGGGCCCATAAACTCTTGGTGTTACATCTCCTCGGGTTAGGGTTTTGGTTGTTTAGGGTTTGCTCTTATTGTTCAATAATAAAAAGGCCCTTGAGCCTCATTCTAACGCAGTTCATAGGCATGTAGCCACCACATCTCTTCTCAGAGATAAGTTACCATCGTCGAGTTTATCTTATATCCATATTGTTTGTAAGCATATTTCATTATTTGATATTAATCAAAGGAAGTGTTATTTATGCTACATCTCTGTATTTATGGTTATATTTGTAATTTGTTGCGTTCCTATTTAAATTCGGATCATTTTTAGCAGTTGTTTTCCCCTAGAAAAATATTGTGCATGTGTGTTATTTCTTATTGCATGTATCAAATTGTTGTTCTAAATTGTGAATTAAATTCCACATATTAGTAGAGTAGGATCATCTCTCTTGAATATAGATAAAACTTTTTGAGCAGTTGCAATTCTACATCATTTTTCTACTAGGTATCAGAGCAAGATTCACATTAGAATGAGAATTTAGAAGTTGTTCCTCAGGAGGTCTGAATTTGCAGTTTTAGTGTAGCAGAATTTCTTCAAGATCGGGAAGATGACCTTCAACGAGCTAAGCTTAGAGTATGCCTTGGAAGGCAGCGCAAATTTAATTACATGGAAGGATCACATGGAGGTGGTGCTTGATGACAATGGATTGCTAGAATATGTCAAGGTAGATATTGCAAAAGCACATGCATCTGACGCACATAACCTATCTCATTGGAAGAAAGATGTATCCAAGGCGAGGAGAATAATCTTGGAGGGAGTGCAAGACCACATTGTCTCAAATATCCATAGAAAAGCAACTCCTTTCACAATGTGGAATGCACTAACATAGTTGTTCAAGAATAGCAGTGATCATAGAAAACTGGCCCTCAAAGACAAACTTAAAAACATTAAGATGCAAAAGAATGATATTATTCCACAGTATCTCACCAACTTTACACAAGTTTGGGATAAGCTTGGAGGGGTTGGTGTGATTTTTGTAGAAGAGGGCCTGGTGAGCCTAGCTCTTCTAGGCCTTCCAAAATCTTGGCACAAATACCAGGACTCGGTAAATGGAAGGGAAAATTTACTGAAGTGGGAAAGGTTGTGGTCCAACTTGGTACAAGAAGAGTTCAGGAGAAATAATCAGGATGGAACTTCATCTAAAGTAGAGGATGAAGAAAATTTTGCATTGGTTGGAAAGGAAAAGAAGGGCAAAGGGAAGAAATATCAAACCAACCTGAATCTAGCTTAGGGGAATGAAGAAAGACTTGTCTAAAATAAAAAGTTTCAATTGTCATGAATTTGGGCATTATGCTACGAAGTGTCCACACAAAGTTGAGAGAGAAGAAATTAGGAGGAGGAGCAGGTGAGGCATTAGCTTCATAGTTTGATCCAAGCTTCACGCTTATCGCATGCATGGCCAACTCTATGATGGGGAGTGCGTGGTACTTGGATTCAGGTGCCTCGTTCCACATGATAGGGTGTAAAGATTTTTTCAGTGACCTAGAGGAGAAAGATCTCCATATGCATATTGAGTTGGGGGATGATGGAAGGCACATTGATACTGGGATTGGTACAGTCACCTTTCAGAGGGAGACGAGATCCCCTCTTCACCTCAAAGATGTCATGTTTTTCCATGCCTAAAGAATAATCTCATCCCTATTGCAGTTTTTGAAGACCGTGGTTATGATGTGATCTTCAGCAAAGGGAAAGCATTATTGAGACACATAGCCACTAGATAGGTGAAGTAGATCGAGGTTCGGGTGAAGAACCTGTACAAGTTGGATGTGGAATATTGTGTTGCATTAGGCACTAAGGCATATAAAGTGCAGAGTCGTGATGTCAGTGAAATTTGGCATATGAGATCGAGACATTTGCATCATGGTGCCCTGGAAATTATGCAACAAATAACCACTAGCATCCTGAAAGGAGCACTTCAGCAACATGATGTTTGCAAAGGTTGTACCTTGGGGAAGTATGTGAAATCCATATTCCTTGGAAATAATCCACCCTGATGTTTGTGGACCTTTCTCAATAGCCTCCACTACCATACATAAGTTTTTTTTTTTTTTATTGATGATTTCTCAAGGAAGTCTTGGACCTTGTTCATGTGGAAGAAGGATGAGACATTCTCAAATTTTGTAGAATTCAAGACACTAGTTGAGAAAGAGACTGACAAGAAGGTGAAGGATCTAAGGAGTGACAATGGAGGTGAGTATGTTTCAAATGACTTCAAGGATTTTTGTGTGAAAGAAGGAAATCGAATCGAACTGACAACACCCCACAACCCACAGCATAATGGGGTAGCTGAGAAAAAGAACCGTAGCATTGTTGGAGTTGAAAGAGGAAAAATACTTGAATTAATTCATATTGATGTATGTGGGCCCATGAAAACTAGATATATTGGTGGAGCATGGTATTTTCTTATTTTTGTTGATGATAGATCTAGATATACATGGGTATATTTTATAAGAAAGAAGAGTGGTGCTTTTTTAGTACTTTAAAGAGTTCAAAAATATGGTGGAAAAACAAACTCACAAGTGCATCACAATTCTCATATCTGATCGAGGTGGAGAATTTAATCAATATTGTAAAAACAATGGGATTCTACAATAATTTATAGTGCCACCTACACCTCAGCAAAATGGAGTTGCTAAGAGGAAAAACATAACACTAGTAGAATGTGCACATAGTATGCTTCAAGGTAAAAATGTTTCTAATGGTTTTTGGGCTAAAGCCATTAATACTACAGTTTATTTGAAAAATCGAAGTCCAACCCTAAATTTTAGATCTTAAAACACCTTTTGAAGCATTTTATGGGTATAAACCAAAAGTGATTCATTTAAAAGTTTTTGGATGCAAGGGATTTGCTCATATTCCAAAAGATGAAAAAAGAAAACTTGATGCAAAGTCAATCAAGTGCACATTTATTGGTTATTGTGGTGATAAAAAAACATACAAGCTGTTTGATCCTAGTTCTCATATATTGTTTGCAAGTAGGGATGTGGTGTTTCATGAGAATGCAAATGAAGGTGAAAAAATGAATAATACTAGTGTATGTAAAGATATTGATGATTATGTCAAAATAGATACAATTGTTGAAAAAGAACAAGAACAGGAACATGAACAGGTACAAGTTCAAGAGCAAGGAGAATCAAGCAGTCATGACACTCCAACAAGAGGAGAGGAGACTCCACAAAGAAGAAAGAAAGATGAAAGCAGTAAAACTCCAAGAAGGTCATCACGTCAAATTTAGACACATATAAGATATGAAGATTGTGCCTTAATGTCTCTTGTAATGAATGTTGTAGATCCTTCAAGTTATGAATAATCTAAAGAATATAAAGAATGGAGAGATGTAATCAATGAAGAATATAACTCTAATGAAGAATGATACATGGGAATTAAGATAATTGCGTAAAAATAAAGTTCACATAGGATGCACATGGTTGTATAAATCCAACTTTAATATTGATGGAATTATTGATAAATATAAAGCTAGATTGGTTGCAATAAGTTATTCACAAACATAGGAAATTCATTATGAATATACATTTGCACTTGTAGCTAAGTTGAACACAATTAGAATCATGATTGCATTAGCTACAAAAGATAATTGGAAAATGCATCAATTAGATGTCAAATCTGTTTTTTTGAGTGGTGAGTTAAAAGAAGAAGTTTATTTGGTTTAGCCTAAAGGGTTTGTAAAAGAGGGACATGAGCATCTTATTTGCAGGTTAAAGAAAGCTTTATATGGTTTGAACAAGCACCAAGATATTGGTATCTAAAAATTGATTCTTTCTTCTATGAGAAAGGTTTTATGAAAAGCAAAAATGATTCTAATATATACATCAAGAAAGATGAATATGGGAATATTGCTTTGATATTTGTATATGTTGACGACCTTATCATTACAAGCAATGCATCCAAGTCAATTGAAGAGATTAAAAGTTAGTTGTCACAGGTATTTGATATGAAAGACCTTCATGAATTGCATTATTGTTTAGGTCTTCAAGTTTAGAGGGAACCTGGTAAGACACTAATCACACAAAGTAAATATATAAGAGAAACCTGTAAAAGGTTCAATATGATTGAATGCAAGGCAGTATCTACTCCTTTAGAAAAGAATGATGAATTGTATAGTGGAGATGGAACCAAAGAGGTGAATGGAACCTTGTATTGTAAATTGGTGGGAAGTCTGAACTACCTCACCACTCCCAGGCCAGATATAACATACTCTATCAACATACTTAGTCAGCTCATGGCTAAGTCTTGTGAAAGCCACTGGAAAACAACAAAGAAAGTCCAATATGTGAAAGGAGCACTTAATTTTGGTATTTTGTATATTGATGAATTTGATGTTGAGTTGGTAGGTTATTCTGATTATGACTGGACTGGAAATCTAGATGACAAGAAATCTATTACTGGATACGTGTTCAATATAGGTTCAAGAGCGATATAATGGAGCAATAAGAAACAACCAATATTTTCCTTGTCATCCAATGAAGTTGAGTATAAAGCATTAAACAGTCGTGCCTGTGAAGCAATATGGCTTAGAAAGATACTTGAAGATGTTGGAGAAATACAACAAGAACCTACAACAATCAGATGTGGCAATCAAAGAACTATCAAATTGGCAAGAAACCATGTATATCGTGCAGTGTCAAAACGTATAGAAACACATCATTTTGTAAGAGAAAAAGTGGAATCAAAAGAATTTGACTTAACATATTTTAATACAGATGAAAATGTGGCTAACATATTCACCAAGCCTCCTGGAAAGGCTAAATTTTAAATTTGTAGAAGTAACCTTTGTGTGTAGCAAATGCAAATTATGTTGTAAGCGTAGCTAAGACTTAGACTAGCAAGCGAGATAACATAGAGGTCGTGATTAAGGGGAGGTGTCAAAATAATCATGATTGTTCACATGTCGGTGAAGTATAGGCGATTGATCACGATGATTGTTCCCTAGTCGGAAAAATACAAGGGGTAGAAAGTTTGTAATTAATAATCGGCAGGAGTCGTTGATAGTTGGTGGATTCATTGTTGAATCTCCAACATATTTTGTCTATAAATTGTAGTATTTGGAAAGCAATCTTAAAGTTATTGTTTTGAGTATTAATCTCTGATATTTTAAATTTAAATTTAAATGTATAACCTTCTATAATATGAAAAAATATATACTTAATATAATCAAATTGAAGTGACATCATATTGAAAATGATAATATCATCAATCCCAAACATCTCAAAGTACATTAAAAAACTAATTATCTAGATAAACATAAACTTGGATAACAAAATATTAAATTTTAGTCTCATAAAATCTCTTCAATTTTGTCTCATTAAATATTTATAATTTTCTTCTTTTTTGTAATTCTTGTACTCGCCCATTTTTCTTTCCTCACTTACTCTTTCCCATCAATATCAATTTCTTGTTTAACTATCTTTCAATTCCATAAATAATACAATATCAATAAATTTTTTATCTACCATATTCTCTCTTTTTTTTCTATATTTACACTCACTCTTTATTTTCCTTTCCCACCTACTCTCCTTTATATCCCATCCCTCTCCTTTATATCCAATATCAATTCTGTGTATGATTACGTTTAAATTCCATTATATAGAAGAACTTTCCGCAAGACTTTCTAAATAGGTGACTAACCAAATTTCAATCCTCTTTATAGCTTATTAAATAAAAAAAAAGAGGGGCTAAAAACAATATATCATTAAAAAACTAATAGATCATAAAAACATAGAAGCACATATATTATTATATTATTAAGATCTTATTATAAAAAAATTGAACCACTATGAAAGGCTTTGAAACATTTAAATAAATAAATCATTAATAAACATCTAAAAAAAGGTTAGGAAGAAGTCAATCCATCATTAATCCCAGAAGTCGATATTCACATGCTTAAAGGATGAGCAAATGATTCACTCCCTCCATTTAAGAGGCTTTAAGAAACATCCTCTCAACAAAATCCTATAGACGTTCTATGGCTAAGATTGTGAGAGAAGGAAAATTAGAGGAGATTATGAAAGTTCGTTATTTTATAAACATTTTAGGGTAGAAAATGTTACTTTAATTTTTTTTTAAGAATGTATTTTTATAGTTATAGTTATGAAATTTGTTGAAAATAAAATATTAATTTTTTATTTGATATGTTTTGGAATATATATATATATATATATATATATATAATTTTTTTCAATATTAAAATTTTTCAAATTGGGTTTATGAGACATTAAAAAAACTCTAGTTTATTTAATTTTAATTGCAGAATCAGAACGCTTGCTTGGGCCATATTGAGTGGTATATTCCATGTTTGTCGCAATCTAAAGTTGTCAAGATCAAGTGTTAAAGATCCTGCGTTGGTGGAATCATTAGATGATTAGTTGGTTGAAGTTATGCCTGTTAATTTTGGTTGAATATGTCAGGTAGCGTTTATGTTTTCAGTGTTATGCTTACTAGTTGGTTTCCACACTATCAGCCTTATAAGGCTTGGTTAAATAGACCCAAACTATTTATTTTTTGGATGGCTTATAATGTGATTCAGTGGCCAACAAACCTGGTTTCCCACTAGGTAGGTTAAGACCACCAAACGACATATATAATTGTAACCTGCTTGTTTATAGATGAATGAATGAAACGTATTGCTAAGCTTACACCCCCCACACACACACATATTAATTGGAATTGAAAATTGTATATAAATCTTAGAAAAAAATTATTATTGAGTTTTAAATATTAGGTTTGATAATCAAGAGATGTGATGTAGTGCAATTGAGTATGGAAATGTTAAAGAACAAATATCCTAATTCACTATGATTAAAGTTATTTTTTGTCTACATTTTGGTGAGGAGATAAGTACCACATCAAAACGGGGAATGCACTATGGGTTGGTGTATAACTATTTTCATCGGTACCAACTAGGGTTTTTAAGATGTTTTGTATAAATATCTTGTCTATTCCATATGTGGTAATGGATGATTTTTAATTTATTCTAACTTTTGGGTAAACAATAAGCACTAATGACAAACTTTAAGCTATAAACAAAAAAAGCTATCATTAACTTGCACATATTGCTTGAAAATATGATGATTAAAGGTGAAAACATGGGTGCATGTATCATGCTATTAGTTATTGGGGTGAGGTATTTCCATGCAAAAAAAATCATGTTCAAACATGAATATAGAACCATTATATGCATGTGAGGTAAGGTGTTTGCCCTTTCCTTTCATCAGTAATGGAGTTTAATACATATTTGATAGACCAAGTTAGTCTAGTTACTAATAAGATATTTTAAGAATCATATATTCTTGTAATAACCTTTGTTATGGTTATCAAAATTTAAATCTAATAATACGTCAATAATTTTTAAAAATTTAGACATTTAGAATTAAAAAAAATATTAAAAAAATTAACACATTTAAAATTAAATAAAACATTAAAAACAATAATTACATAAGCCACTTTTAAAAATTTTAAAAACATAGATTCAATTAAATATTAAACAAATTAACAAATTTAAAATTATGTAAAATGTTAAAACAATATTATTGTACATATGGTTTTTGACTTATAATGACATTCTATTTTCTTTTTTTTAAAATATAATTATATAATTATTTTTTAATTAATTTATTCTTTTTATAATAATTTTTTTTTTTTTATTAATTTTATTAATTATATAACACATTTAATTAATACATTTTTTTTCTTTTTTATAGGAATGTGTACATTATTCAGTAGAATAGTAATTTTTATATTACTGTTGTCACTATTTTCACCAGATAAAACAACACCACTATTTTAGTATATAATTTAAACTCCCCATGCACCGAAAGACTCCTTTAACTTAAACTTATATATATATATATATATATATATATATATATTTATATATTATATATATAATTTTATTTTATAAAATTTAATGATTATCAAAGTTTAAGCTAAAAAATATTGATAAATGTTAAACATAAAAACCATATGTAAATATTATACTTATAATAATATTTCACTGTGAATAAATTTAATTTACACCAATTATATATAGATAAATAGTTATGTTGATAGACATGTTTATTTTGGAATAAGATATGTTTATTTTGGAATTTTAATTTAATTGTTAATTGGTGTAACCATATAAATTAAACAGCCATGATACATCTCACATTAAGTTAGCCAAAAAAAAATCCTAAAACTAACTAAAACTTTATTTTAAATATTATTATTATTATATATTAATTATAAAAAGAATTAATATATGAGTTAAATAATATTCTTAATCATGCAAATTCACCCTCATTTTACCATGGAAATTATTAATTTGTGAATAGATTTTATTATAATATCATGGGCCAATATTGTGACTTGTCAATGCTACTCAATATGAGAGTTCTTGATATGACATTTTTCAAATTAATTCATTTGAGATAAATTAATTAAAAGAGCATAACTAATTTGGAGATAAATATGAACCCTTGATTTGTGAATACTACTATGAAAATTTCAGTATATTTCATAGAGGTCCAATCTCTACCTATTGAGAAGTGCAACAAGAAAGTCTCAATTTGATTTTGCCTTGGTCAAATTGAGAAAATCTGAATTTCCACATTAGCAGACAACTTGGACGTAGTTAACTTGTGTGACATGACTTGTGTTACTTAGTTTACTCAATAAACTCGAGTTAGAGGGCTTGTAATTCAATTAAGCATGTGTGATTTCTAATTTGTAGCAATCAAGGTCATTTATTTCAAGTTTTGTTCAGTTAAACTAGTTCCAATAGTTGGAGGTACTAGTGGAAGGTCAATTGTGCAGTGGGACAACATTCTAACTCAGTGATCATCTAGTTAATTGATTATTCGGTGCAGAATAGATAGTGCGTGGAGAGAATTCGAGTTCCTTAGTTGTGGTGGAAATTCCAAGGCAATGTAACATCAATTGTAAACTAGTTCTAAGTGTACAGGTGTTGCATGCAACCAGATGATCAACCTTGGGAATTGCGCAATCAATTTGGAGAATAATTCTTAAAAAATAGGGCCTAATTCTCTAAGAATTGCACAAGGAAATAGGGGCTCAAGTTGAGGTAAAATTTTACAAAGTCTCGATCAGAGCTTCTCATTGAGTAGAGAGATAGGTTATTCACTTTCAGGTTGTGCTCAGAGCGAGCAAGCAATTGTAATAAATCTTTATTCATTTGATTAATGCAAGATGGCTAAAGGGTTTTTTAGTAGTTGCTTTCCCTTGGAAAAATATTGTGCATGTGTGTTATTTCGTATTGCATGTATGATATTATTGTTCTAAATTGTGAATTAAATTTCCCAGATTAGTATAGTAGGATTGTGTCTCTTGATTTTAAATAAAAAAGATTGAGCAGTTGCAATTATACATCATATTTCTACATGGTAACAGAGCATGATTCACATTAGAATTGGAATTTCGAAGTTGTTCCTCAGGAGGTTCAAATTTACAGCTTCAGTGTAGCAGTATTTCTTTAGTATTGGGAAGATGATATTCAACGGGCTGAGATTATAGTATGCCTTGGAAGGCAACTCGAATTTCATTGCATGGAAGGATCTCATGGAGGCAGTGCTTGATGACAATGGATTGCTAGAATATGTCAAGACAAATATTGCAAAACCATAGGTATTTGATGCACAGAACCTATCCCATTGGAAGAAAGATTAGCCAAGACCAGGAGAACAATCTTGGAGGGATTGTGAGACCACATTGCCCCAAATATCCATGGAAAAGAAACTCCTTTCGCGTGTAGAAGGAACTGACAAAGCTGTTTGAGAATAACAGTGATCATATAAAACTGGCCCTCAAAGACAAACTTCGAAACATTAAGATGGAGAAGAATGATACTATTTTGCAGTATCTCACCAAATTTACACAAGTTCGAGATGAAATTGGAGGGGTTGGTGTGGCTGTTGCAGAAGAGGACTTGGTGAGCCTAACTCTTCTAGGACTTCTAAAATCCTGGCACAACTACCAGGACTCAGTGAATGGAAGGGAAAATTTACCAAAGTGGGAAAGTTTGTAGTTTGACATGGTACAAGAAGAGTTCAGGAGAAATAACTGGGATGGAACTCCATCCAAAGTAGAGGATGAAGAAAATTTTGCATTGGTAGGAAAGGGAAAGAAGGCAAAGGGAAGAAATCTCAAACAAAACCTGAATCTAGCCAAGGGGGAAAGAAGAAAGACTTGTCCAAAATGAATTGCTTCAATTGTCATGAATTTGGGCACTATGTTATGAAGTGTCCACACAAAGTCTAGCAAGAAGAACTCAGGAGGAGAAATAGGTGAGGCATCATATTCATAGTTTGAGCTAGACTTCACCCTTATCGCATGCATGGCCAACTCTATGATGGGGAGTGTGTGGTACTTGGATTTCGGTGTCTCGTTCCACATGACAGGGTGTAGATATTTTTTCAGTGACCTAGAGGAGAAATATTTCCAGATGCATATTAAGTTGGGGGACGACGAAAGGTATAATGCTACCAGGATTGGAACAGTCACCTTTCAGAGGGAATCAAGATCCCCTCTTCACCTCAAAGATGTCATGTTTGTTCCATGCCTAAAGAAGAATCTCATCTTTGTTGCAGTTTTGGAAGACTGTGGTTATGATGTGATCTTCAACTAAGGAAAATCATTACTGAGACACATATCCACTAGACAAGTGAAGCAGATTGGGGTTCGGGTGAAGAACCTGTACAATTTAGATGTGGAAGATTGTATTGCAATAAGCAATAAGGCAGAGAAAGTGTATAGCTTCGATGTCGGTGAACTTTAGCATAGGATATTGGGCCATTTGCATCATGGCGCCCTGAAAATTATGCAGCAAATAACCATTGGCCTCTCAAAAGAAGCACTTGAGTGGAAAGATGTATGAAAAGGTTGTACCTTGGGAAAGTATGTGCAATCCACATTCCATGATTGAGACAACAAAGCACATGCAGTTTTGGAAAGACTCCACTCTGATGTTTGTGGACCTTTCTCAACAACCTTCACTCCTAGACATAAGTATTTTGTTATTTTTATTGTTGATTTCTCAAGGAAGTGTTGTATCTTCTTCATGTGGAAGAAGGATGAGACATTCTCAAATTTTGTAGAATCAAGGCACTAGTTGAGAAAGAGACTGACAAGAAGGTGAAGCCTCATAGGAGTGACAATGGAGGTGATTATCTTTCTAATGAATTCAAGGATTTCTGTGTGAAAGAAGGCATTCGAAGAGAGATGACAACAACCCAAAACCCGCAGCAAAATGGGGTAGCTGAGAGAAATAACCATAGCGTTGTTGGAGCTGCAAGATCTATGTAACACAACAATCTACTTGCAAAACCAGAGTCCTCATCGGATTCTTGGTATGATTACACTAGAGGAAGCCTTCTTGGGGAGAAAGTCAGATGTGTCTCACTTCAGAATTTTTGGAGCCTCTGTTTACTACCATGTCTCCAAAGATTTGAGGAAGAAGGTTGAGCCAACAATAGAGTTGGGAGTTTTTGTGGGTTACATTGAAACTCCACACAATTACCATGTATACTTACCTTCCCTAGGAATGTTAATTGTGCGAAGAGAGGTAAACTTTGATGAGGAGAAAGTGATGTGGTACTCTCTTGAGAGGGAGATTCATATCCTACTAGAAGAGGATATTTTAGCTCCAAAGAAGGAGCCTTAGGAAGTTGTGAAGCAACCACAAATGGAGGAACAAAGAGGAAGCAGAGTGGAGACATACACTCAAGTAGAACCATCCAGAGAAGGGAGAAAAAAAACTAGGAGAGTTGATAGATTGGTGCACAATTCAATGAAGAATGTAGGAGTTCCTTCAAACTTGTGTAGGCAAAGGAGGTCACTTGAGAGGTACATTAGTTACATGGCTCTAATTACTGAGCTTGTAGAGACTGAGCCATCCTCTTTTGAGGAAGTAGTTGAGAAATCTGTTTGGGTTGATGCAATGGTGGAATAATATGAATCCATCATGAAGAATAGTGTTTTGGAAGTGCTCCCAACATCGGTAGATATTTCAGTTGTGGGTTCGAGATGGATCTTCAAAGTTAAGCATGGAACAAACATATACATAAAGAGGTATAAGGCTAGATTTATGGCCAATGGATTCTCTCAAGTTAAGGGAATTGACTATGAGGAAATCTTTTCTCCTGTAGCAAGGATTTCATCCATTAGATCAATTATTTCACTGGATGCACATATGGGGTGGAAGATCACCAGATGGATGTAAAAATAACATTTCTTAATGGTGTTATTAAGGAGGAGGTGTATATTGAGCAATTAGACGGTTTTGAGACATTTGATCGAGAGTCTCATGTGTTTAGACTCAAGCGAGCATTGTACATTGTTAAACACACACCCCGTGCTTGCAACACCAGGATCGACAATTATCTCACTAGTTTGGGATTCACCAAAAGTGAAGCAAAAGCAAACCTTTATCATATTTTGGTAGAAGGTAAATTGCTTATCATTGTTTTATATGTTGATGATTTAATATTGACAGGAGATGAACAACTGATTAATGCTTGCAAGGAGGATGTTGCAAGGAAATTTGAAATGAAGGAAATGGGTCTGATGCACTACTTCCTAGGGCTAGAAGTATGACAAGGTGATGGAGAATTGTTTGTGTCTCAAGGAAAGTATGAAAATGAGATACTGCAGAGATTCCACATGGAGAGTTGTAAGCCCATGGAGACACCTCTAGAGATCAACTAGAGGAAGGAGAGTGCCACTTTAGGTGAAGAGGTGGATGCTACCATTTACCAACAATTAGTGGGTTCACTAATGTATCTTGTGAACACACGACCATATATGTGTTATGCAGTCAGCCAACTAAAAAAAGCTATGGTTAGGCCAACCATATTGTATTGGAAGACAGTGAAGCATGTTTTATGGTACCTCAAAGGCACTACCCAATATGGATTATGGTACAAATGGACAGAGGGAGTGAAGATGTGTGGCTTCATAGATGCAGATTGGGTAGGGAGTCCATCTGACTGAAAGAGTAGATTAGGTGGAAATTTTAGTATTGGGTCCACAATAGTTTCCTAGTATAGTAGGAAGCAAAGATTTGTGGTGCTCAGCTCTATAGAAGCATAATACATGGTTGCAAGTCAAGCAACATGTGAGGGGATCTGGACAAGAAAGACACTTGTGGGACTGTTTCATTAGATGATGGATCCAACAATGATCTACTGTGATAATTATAGTTTCATTAAGCTCTCTAAGAATCTAGTATTTCACGATCAATACAAGCATATAGATATTCGATATCATCATTTACGAGATTGTGTGCAGAGGTGGACAATGTTGCTACATTACATTATAATAGAGGAACAAGATGCTGACATCTTGACAAAGGCATTATCAAGAGGGAAGTTCGAGTTCCATAGGTGCAGGATAGGGGTGGTTGATAATCCCTTTCTTACTGAGAGGGAGTTTTGAGAAGTGCAACAAGAAAGTCTCAATTTGATTTTGCCTTGGTCAAATTAAGAAAATTTGAATTTCCACATCATCCGACAAATTGTATGCAGTTAACTTGTGTGACATGGCTTTTGTCACTCAGTTTACTCTATAAATTCGAGTTAGAGGGCTTGGAGTTCAGTTAAGCATGCATGATTGTTAATTTGTAGCAATCAAGGTTAGTTATTTCAAGTTTTATTCATTTAAACTAGTTCTAACAATTGGAGGAACTAGTGGAAGGCCAGTTGTGTAGTGGGACAATAATCTAACTTAGTGATCATCTAGTTAATTGGTCAATCAACCTAAAATAACTAGTGCATGTAGAGAATTTATGTTCCCCAGTTGTGGTGGAGATTCCAAGGAAGTGTAACATCAAATGTAGACTAGTTCAGAGTGTATAGGTGTTGCATGCAACCATATGATCAACCTTGAGAATCACACAATCAATTTGGAGAACAAATCCTAAAAAATAAGGCCTAATTCTCTAGGAATTGTGTAAGGAAATAGGGGCTCAAGCTAAGGCGGAATTTGACTAAGTCTCGGTCAGATTTTCTTATTGAGCACATATATGTTATTCACTTGCAAGTTGTGCTCAGAGCGAGCAACCAATTGTGATACATCCCTATTCATCTTATTAATGCAAGTAGGCTTAAGGAGTTTTTAGTAATTGCTTTCCCTTGGAAAAATATTGTGCATATGTGTTATTTCTTATTGCATATTTGAGATTATTGTTCTAAATTGTAAATTAAATTCCACAAGTGAGTAGAGTAGGATTGTGTCTTTTGATTTTAGATAAAACTTCAGTTGCAATTCTACATCACATTTCTACAAACCATCCACCTAATAATGATTGATAATTATATTAGAAATTTGGAAGGCCTATATTGAAATAGGCATGTCTATCGACATAATAATTATTAGGTGAATTATAGAGATTTAACTTCCATAGGATATTCTAGAATATTTTTAATAATAATCAATGTTAAAATTTATCTCTAAAATAATTATGCCTTTTTCTCCATTTAATAAAATTGATTAATTAAAAACATGTTATATGAAATGAGTTGTAGTCATGGTATTGGCTCATTATATTGTAACAAAACCTATTTACAAGAATCTGCATGATAAAATAAGGGTGAATCTCCATGGTTAAAAATCTTATTACTTGTTTTTTTAAATCTATATATGTTTAACTTATATGTTAATTATTTTTATAATCAATAATAATAATGAAGAAAAAATTATAATTTAGATAGTTTTTATTATTTTTTAAATTTCAATTAGATAAAGTAAATATTTTGATGTATATTATAAATTAATGAAGTAAATATTTTAATGTTTATTATAAATTAATATATTATAATATTAAATATAATGATTCCAACTTTCCCGCTAAAAAGATACTAAAAGTCACTATTATATATTTATATAATCTGACATTTAATGTAAAGATACTAACTTTAATTATTTTAACTTTTGTACTAAAAAATTAAAACCAGTGGTCTTTAGTGATTTTTTTTTTAAGTTTTTGATGAGTTTTTCTGATTTAATTTGTCTAAAATCTGATAGAAATTCGATCAAATAAAAATTTGATGAATAACACTTACATCCAGGTGTCAATCATACAATGAAAAACATTTAAATATAACACAGATCTCGATTTGCTAAAAAAAAAAAAAATACCTTACGTCACAATAAGGAGAGGAGTGATAATTGTGGTAGATCCATAACCATTTAAAAAAACCTACATCCATAAAGGTTCCAGATTATGTAACTCAGATCATCGTAAAATTCCAACAGCCCTCCATAACTATCGCGCGCGCAGTCGGCACCTCCCAAATTTTAAAACTCAAGCACGAAGTTGGACAGGCCCTCGGCCTGCTACCATATTTTCTCGTATTAACAGAACCAGCATCACAGGCCATCGTCCTTGTACTATATTTTGTCGTATTAACGGAGCCAGTATCCGTAAATACCATGAAAACCCAGTCTCAACCCCTTCCATTCCATCCATCTACTAATTCCCTTCCCTGCACGCAAATTTCTTTTCTTTTTTCCTTGTATATTGAATCAAGAATTCCACAAGCAATGGGTCTCAGATCGATCCCTGCAACGGATATTTCAGCTCCAACCAGACGTACTACAGCAATCGAAAACCAATGGATTTTTCCCAAGACGAATTCCTGGATCTCCCCACCTACGTCTCCTCGCTTCGCCACAATGGCCGCATAGCCTTCATCGACTCTGCCACTGGGGAAACCACCACATTTCCCCAACTATGGCAGAGCGTCCCCAACTATGGCAGAGCGTAAAGTCACTTGCCGCTGGTTTAGCCGGCCTTGGCATCAGAAAATCCGACGTTGTACTCATCGTCTCGCCGAATTCAATTTATTTCCCCATAATCTGCATGGCTGTGTTGTCCATTGGAGCCATCGTTACGACTACCAATCCGCTAAATACCGCGGCTGAGATAGCGAAGCAAGCCAGAGACTCGGCAGCCGTGTTGGCCTTCGCCATGCCATCTTTGGCTGTCAAATTGGCATCCACCAAATTGTCCATTGTGCTCATTTCTTCTTCTTCATCTGAATTAGCCTCCCAGAATGACCAAAATTACATCTCTACTCTACACAAGCTCTTGAATTCGAATCCTGCTCATGCCCCTGTTGTTAAACTCCGGCAAGACGATACTGCCACACTGCTCTATTCATCCAGGACTACTGGAATGAGCAAAGGGGTCATTTCCACCCACAGAAATCTGATTGCTATGGTTTGCATTGTGCTGAAATGCTTGGTATTCACTCCTGAGAATAGTACTCGGAACCAGACTGATTCGTTCCTGGGTATGGTGCCCATGTTTCATATATATGGGCTTGCGGCTTTTGCTTGTGCGTTGCTTGGTTCCAGATCCACCATTGTTGTGATGTCTAAGTTTGATCTCATGGAGATGCTTCGGTTGATTCAGAAGTACAGAATCACCTATTTGCCTCTTGTGCCTCCCATCTTGTTGGCTATGAACAAAGTTGATATTGCAAAGAAATATGATTTGAGTTCTTTGCACACTGTTATATGTGGTGGAGCTCCCCTGAGCAAGGAGTCTACAGAGGAGTTTATTTCTTGGTTCCCTGGAGTCACAATAAGACAAGTAAAGTTGTTTTCTTCTTTTTCTGCCATGCTGGTCTACTTGCTATAAAAATACAAAAACTACAACACCAACTTTGCTTTATTTTACAAAATTTAAGTTTTTTAAAGATATGGACACTGACTAGATAATCACTCTCTCCAACCACTCAGGAGGGTATAAAAAGTTACAACCCGTCTTTATTAGGTAGGTTAAGTGTGCCTCATTAATTTTTATCCTAGTGTAGTGGTCTTCCTGTAAGGGAAAATGAGGGCTAACAGGGGCCTTCTCTCTTTACCTTTAAACACAGGATTAACCTTTCAGTACCTATACAACAGAGCTTTTACCAGCCACATTTGGAATTTATTGTTGAAATGCATCTGGCCCTAACTATGGATCGGAGAACAGTATTTTGGAATTCAACTAATAAGCAATAACCTTTCCTTCTAGGTAGCTATAACAAAGTCAAGATTAAAACCCATGGACCCTTTTCAAGTTTTTAGAAGCAAGAATATGCATTCAAGAATCACTTACCTCAAAGAAAAGTAGAGTTCATTAGAGTATTTTCTACTTTCGATTTTAGGCAGATTTCCTTCCTCTTATCAAACCAGGTTGTGTGGTCTGGCTAATTCTATTTACAGCAGTGGTGTTTGTCTTTGGGACCAAATTTCTATAGCTTGGGTGACTAGGCATCTGGGATTAAAAAATAGCTAGTCACAAACTTGAAGCCTAGTGAGCAAATGATTGTATGGGTAGGATCAGCCTTTTCTTGGCCTGCACAGAGGTTTGACTGATAGCTTGTTCCTACCCATATGATACTCTAGAGCCCAGAAGCACGTGTACCAAACATAGAAGGCATTTAGAGGTAATTTGAAGTATATCCTGGATGATGGAATGCAGATATTAGCAATATCACACCTATGGGATCTTCTTAGCCAGCGTGTATATGCCTAACCATGCTTAGGCACGAGCATCTAACAAGTACAGGGGCTTGCATTGAGCATTGAATATCTCTGACTAATCATCAACAACTAAGACAGTTTCTGCCATTTTTTTGCTTGCTACCATAGTATTAGAGCCATGACCTTACAACTGTCTCGGTAAGCTTACACCTAGGCTATGCTTTTTCTCAAATAAGGTTGCATGATATTCAGTGCTATGGGCTAACGGAAACAATGGAAACGGGGGCATCCACAGACAATCAAGAAGAAAGTGGACACTATGGAATGGCTGGCTTGTTGTCTCCAAATACTGAAGCAAAGATAGTTGATCCTATTTCAGGAACTCCTCTGCCCCCAAACCAGAAAGGAGAACTGTGGCTTCGTGGTCCATATGTCATGAAAGGTATGTTCTCTTTATTAGACATTCTTTTGTTCATAATAGTTATATTATGAAATAAATTATAAAGATATTGAACAAAGACAACCTTAAATACAATGCATGGTTCAAAACATGGTCTAGAGAGGAAGTATTTCATCGAAGTTTTATACCAACAAACAAAACTTTAAGATGGTGGAATAGAGTTATGCAAGGCCAAAGAATTCAATGCAATTCTCTGGAGGTTCTCAATTAGCTGTGGTGAAGCAAGCCCTTGAACTTGACTTCTTCGCTTAACTCTGAGAAAATTATATCTTTTGGAAAAGGAAACTTTTGGAAGATGAGGATCGTGGATATGTATCGTTGCCTTAAATAAACAGATCGTTTAAAGTTCGGATTTAAAGATTTAAAAAATCAATTTTACTCTATTGTAGGTTATTTCAGCAATCCGGAAGCGACTAGTTCAACTCTGGATTCGGATGGTTGGCTATGAACAGGTGATCTCTGTTACATTGATGAAGAAGGCTACATCTTTGTAGTGGACAGATTGAAGAGCTTATCAAATATATGGGTTACCAGGTATAATCTGCATCTCTTTGAGAAGTCTCCTAACTTGTTGATGTCAAAATTTTGCAAATGATTCAATACTTAACCTCAACCATAACATAATTTTTAATTTTTCCTGGACATGCCATTGTAGGTTGCTCCTGCTGAATTAGAATCACTTCTACATTCTCACCCTGTGATTACAGATGTTGCAGTAATACCCTGAGTACAATATTTCTTCATACTCAATTTTTAGCATGTAGTTCTGAGTAATTCTTGCCTTTTTAAAATTTTCATTTGCCATGACCATTGTTCAGAAACTGAAGTGAAAACTACTTCAGAGAGGTTTCCTATTCTGTTATTTAACTCTAAGGTTTCATCTCAAATTCTCTTGACCTAATGGCGCAAAATGCCTATAGGTGTTGTATTTATAACCAGCTGATATGAACTTCCCAAACCATAGTAAAGACATGGATTCCTAATAATCATGAATGCCTAATCATCACAGAGTTATACTTGGGCCTTGTGCTTCACCCAAACCAAATCAACATCATGTTGTATTCTGTTAGGTTATTATGGTACATACAAGCTAAGTTACCAGGATGCGGATTTGGATCCGGATACGGATTTGGATTCGGATACGGATTCACCAGTTTTTTGAAAAGCCAGGATCCGGATACATCAAGTACAAACAATATAAAATATTTTATAATTTTTAAAAATTAAATTTATATGAAAAATAAAAAAAAAAAAATAAAAATGGAAACATATATTACTTTTTAAATATATAGTTTTTATGTATAATATTATATAGAATATTTGTTAGGTAAATAATATTAGATTAATATATTATTGATAAATATTAATTAAATTCATGTAAAATAAAAATTATATTTAAAATTTAAATATAAAAATTTTATATAATACTTAAAATAATTATAATTTAATAATATTAAATTAATGTATCATACTAATCAAACATTAATTACTATTATTATATTTAAATAAATGACCATTAAAGTTACTTTATATTTAAATTAAATGACCATTAACCATTATTATGTTTAAATTAAATAATCATTAAAATTACTATATATTTAAATTAAATGACCATTAAAGTTACTTTATGGAACTTACTTTATGAATTTCACTTTTTTACACTTCAAATAAAAATAAAACTTAATTAGAATATCTAAACGGTCGTAGCTTATAATTTATAATATGGTCAACCAAAGAAAAGATTAATGAACTATTGCAGCCAACTCCCTTGTTAATTATTAGCTACGCTGCTTTTTCTTTACATTATCATGTGATTTGTACGCTGACTTAGAATTTTGTGGTGACGTCAAAAAGTTTTAAACATGGATAGATGCTAGGCGGATCTGGGGGATCCGAATCCGCATCCGTCTCTGATACGAGGATCTGTGGATCCAACCATTGGGGCTGACGGATCCGGTAACATAGCATACAAGGTAGGATACTAAAAGACCAACGCTCATGATGTGACCAATCCCCTAAGAGTCAAAGGTACAAAGTTTACAATTATAATCGTGAGTTGTGTCAGTCACAAATAATCCTCTATGCAAAATATATTATACCTGGTCATTGATTTCTATTGTGTTGAAGAGTCATATTTAAAATATTATGCATGGTTTCAGGTTTCCAGACAAAGAAGCTGGCCAGGTTCCAATGGCATATATTGTAAGGAAACCGGGAAGCACACTATCTCAAAACAGTGTAATCAACTTTGTAGCTCAACAGGTAATCTGCATTGTAAATACGGTATATTTAGACTGTCAATAGAGGTTTTGAGAATTTCTAACTAGCAGAGGTATAGTTTTGAATTTTTTAATTATTTCATCAAATTTCCCAAATTACACCATAAGGCATTCCCTCTAAAATCAACTCCCCTCTCTACCCACCTGTCATATTTATACGCCATAGGATTATATGTTAGACGATTGCGAAGGTTTTAGCCATTAGATAAGAATGGTTACAGAAAATTAGTTGCTGAAACTGTTTGCGCATTGGTCTAATGGTTACAAATTCGTTGCTAAATCCGTCTCGGATCTAGATTTCCAAAATGTCCCAATTTAATTCGGAGCCAAATGACCACGATGGTGAGTTCTGATATAAGCCCTGCAGCATTGGAAAATGTTATGAATCAAGAAATGAGACAGTTTATTGAAAACAATCTGCATAGAACTCGTGGCACAGGAACCTTTTTGCGCATTTCAGTGAAATACACTGTAAACTCAAAGGAAATGAGTCTTCTCTGTTTTCTTCCAGAAATCCTTGCGTTACCCGATGCTATGAGCAGGACAACGTGTTCCCTACTGAGTTGCATTCAATGGGAAATACACCAAAACTGCATGCATGCTCTATTTGTTTTTGTAAGCTAGCTTTCCTTGATCACTGTGTATAGAACCCTGTGCATGCAATGGTTATGTTCACAACTTTTTGTAAGCCAGCTTTCCTTGATCACTGTGCATGGAACCCTGTGCATGCAATGGTTCTCTTCACAGATTTATTTTTTGAGGATTCTGTTTAAGAAAATAGTTTTATGAGATTTCTTTTTTGCCAACATAATTTGTTTCTGCGTAGAGTTAGGGTTTTGGATTTCCTGGTTTGATTTAAGATTGCGTGGCAATTTTATTTTTTACACTTAAATTTATTGGGTGGATTTCTGGATCCCACAGGAAGCAAAGTATTCTGTCTTTGTTGTCTATTTGGCTTCCAAATTTAGGGAAATCTCTATTTCTCTGTCATCCTATAGCCCTACAAGGGTTTCTGTTCATTAAATTCAAATTAGAAGAGGAACCTATTTCATGCTCTGTGCAAGGTCCCGATTGGAGACACCCCTTACGGTAGAGCCAAGCACCTTCAGGTGAACTATTTTGTTGGATGTTTCTTAGAACACGCTATTCTATTCATACCTTTTGTGTGAAAGATCAAATTAATCGAAATTTTGAGGATACAGCTCGTGGAAAAGGATCCTGCTGGCGCCATTGCATTGTTTAGAAAAGCTATTAATGCTAGAGACCGTATTAACAGCGCATTGAAGGATATGGCCGTTGTGATGAACCAGCAGAACCGGTCATTGGAGGCCATCGAGACCATAAAGTCCTTCAGACACCTCTGTTCTAAGCAAGCACATGAGTCTCTTGATAATGTACTCATTGATCTCTTTAAGGTATAATCTCAAACAAATCGCATATTCATAAGCACTATACAGTATATACTCTGCTCTATAACATATTATGTCGTGCATTTGTACTGCATAAAGGTGGGAGATTTGATGAGCAGATTAGACTATTGAAGCATAAGCTCCGCCTAATTCAGTAGACATTTGAATTGCAACAATATTTTTGTGAATGGAAATGGTGGCGTTCTGAAGATTGGGGATCTGGGTCTTGCCACTACCCTGAGAAATTTTCATGTTGTGCACTCTGCTCTCGGTACTCTGGAATTCATGGCTCCAGAATTATATGAGCAGGATTATAATGAGCTTGTAGATATTTATTCTTTCGGCATGTGCTTGCTGGAGATGGCTACTTTGGAAATTCTTTGCAGTGAGTACCGTAGCATTGCTCAAATTTATAAGATGGTGAGTTCTGATATAAGCCCTGTAGCATTGGAAAATGTTATGAATCAAGAAATGAGACAGTTTATTGAAAACAATATGCATAGAACTCGTGGCACAGGAACCTTTTTGCACATTTCGGTGAAATAGACTGTAAACTCAAAGGAAATGACAATCGAAGCAGAGTCTTCTCCGTCTTCTTCCAGAAATCCTCGCGTTACCTGGTGCTATGAGCAGGACAATGTGTTCCCTGCTTCTACTCAGGCAAAGCCAATCGGCTTCCTGAAAACACAGGAGAAAGCTGGTCCTTTTCATGCTCTGTACAAGGTCTCGATTGGAGACACCCCTTACGGTAGAGCCAAGCAACTTCAAGTGAACTATTTTGTCGGATGTTCCTTAGAACACGCTATTTTATTCATACCTTCTGTGTGAAAGATCAAATTAATCGAAATTTTGAGGATACAGCTCGTGGAAAAGGATCCTGCTGGCGCCATTGCATTGTTCAGAACAACTATTAATGTGTGAGACCGTATTGACAACGCATTGAAGGATATGGCCGTCGTGATGAACCAGCAGAACCGGTCATTGGAGGCCATCGAGACCATAAAGTCCTTCAGACACCTCTGTTCTAAGCAAGCACAGGAGTCTCTTGATAATGTACTCATTGATCTCTTTAAGGTATAATCTCAAACAAATTGCATATTCATAAGCACTATACAGTATATACTTTGCTCTATAACATATTATGTTGTGCATTTGTATTGTAGAAATGTGGGAGATTTGATGAGAAGATTAGACTATTGAAGCATAAGCTCTACCAAATTTAGCAAGGAGTTGCATTCAATGGGAAATCCACCAAAACTGCACGCATGCTCCTATTTGTTTTTGTAAGCTAGCTTTCCTTGATCACTGTGTATGGAACCCTGTGCATGCAATGGTTTTGTTCATAGGGTTTTGTAAGCTAGCTTTCATTGATCACTGTGTATGGAACCTTGTGCATGCAATGGTTTTGTTCACAAATTTATTTTTTGAGGATTCTGTTTATGAAAATAGTTTTATGACATTTATTTTATGCCAACATAATTTGTTTCTGTGTAGAATTAGGGTTTTGGATTTCCTGGTTTGATTTAAGATTGCGTGGCAATTTTATTTTTTACACTTAAATTTATTGGGTGGATTTCTGAATCCCATAGGAAGCAAAGTATTTTGTCTTTGTTGTCTGTTCGTCTTCCGGATTTAGGGAAAATCTCTATTTCTCTGTCATCCTATAGCCCTGCAAGGGTTTTCGTTCATTAAATTCAAATCAGAAGAGGAACCTAATTTGGAATTTTGGGGTAAGGCTTTCCTTTCCTATAGGAGGTGCAGAAATGCCTAGTGTAGAATATGACACCTGTGATAAAGGCAGGGAGCCCTTTGTGGAACTAGATCCCACTGGTAGGTACGGTCGCTATGAAGATGTGTTGGGTTGTGGTGCTATGAAGAAGGTATACTGAGCTTTTGATCAAGAAGAGGATATTGAGGTTGCTTGGAACAAGGTGCCTCTGCAAAACCTAAATGATGCTTCCACACAGAGGATCTATGCAGAAGTCTGTCTGTTGAAATCTCTCGTGAATGAAAACATAATTATGCTCTACAATGCATGGCTAGACAGAAAGACAAGTCATGTGAATTTCATTACTGAGGTCTATACCTCGGGGACTCTGAGAGAGTATCGCCTGAAGCACCGTCATGTCTCAACAAAGGCTTTGAAGAATTGGTCACTTCAGATACTGGAGGGTTGCATTATCTTCATAATCATGAGCCTTGTGTAATTCATATACATTTGAATTGCAGCAATATTTTTGTGAATGGAAATGGTGGCATTCTGAAGATTGGGGATATAATTATGCTCTACAATGCATGGCTGGACAGAAAGACAAGTCATGTGAATTTCATTACTGAGGTCTGTACCTTAGGGACTCTGAGAGAGTACCACCAGAAGCACCGTCATGTCTCAATGAAGGCTTTGAAGAATTGGTCACTTCAGATACTGGAGGGTTGCATTATCTTCATAATCATGAGCCTTGTGTAATTCATAGACATTTGAATTGCACCAATATTTTTGTGAATCGCAATGGTGGCGTTCTGAAGATTGGGGATTTGGGTCGTGTCACTACCCTCGGAAATGTTCATGCTACGCACTTTGCCCTCGGTACTCTGGAATTCATGGCTCCAGAATTATATGAGGAGGATTATAATGAGCTTGTAGATATTTATTCTTTTGGCATGTGCTTGCTAGAGATGGTTACTTTGGAAATTCCTTACAGTGAGTACCGTAGCGTTGCTCAAATTTATAAGATGGTGAGTTACGATATAAGCCCTGCAGCATTGGAAAATGTTATGAATCAAGAAATGAGACAGTTTATTGAAAAGTGCGACCATTGGCTGAGATGAGGCTCTGCACAGTTTGAGCTCTTGTGGTTTTGATATAGTCGATGTTTTGTTGAACCGTCATATTTTTGAAAGTGGCGTCATCGAAGAGATTGTAGTAATGCACATCCACAACTGTGTGGGATAAGCCGTTGTTAATTTGAAACAACTCTTTTGGATCAGCAGGGTCGATTCTGTTGCACATTATCACATACGCCGATGACGAATACTTTCGAACTATGTCGTAACCCCGTGAGTAGTAATCAGTCATATTTTTCAAGCTAACTGCAGACGAACGTGGCTCATTCAATAGTTCAATGCCCAAAAGGGCAGAGTGTGCAGAATATCTGTCAATCACAGAAGCAATTTTTAAAAATTTGCTATGGACCTTATTGATTGGAAAAGAAGGGGCTTTTTTCTACTATATCCAGAAATATAGTTACTCTATGTAGCAATTTCTTAAGCCATGTCAAAATCTATCGAAATGAATTACTGCTTTAGGAATTTGTTGTACCTCGCAGCAAGAAAATCAATGACAGAAAGAATCTTGTCGATGTTCTCTTGCGACTCAGGCCATTCAATAAATCCATCTCTGGTGCCACTGTGCTCATCACAGTTTTGTGAGCCTAGAGCAACATGGAGATCGATAATCACCTTAATGTCGTGTTTCCTGCAACATTGTTTCCAAAAAATTAATTAACCTATAGTCCATTATCTTGACTTCTGATTGTTTTCTATTTTCAGGATTGAAAATTGTCAGAATGAAAGCCTGCTTTCACATACTGTGCCGATGAGAAGGCTTTGTCGAGACAAGCTAGAGATCCTGCAACAAAAGGAGCAGGAGGTTTTGGATCACTTGCAATCCACCATCCAATAGCAACTCTGAGAGCATTTATCTCGTGCTTGGCCAGGAAAACGAAATCATTCTCTGTAATGAAAGTGCTTCGGTGTTCCTGAGAGACCAAAAAGTAAAATCATGAGAGGCCTCGTTGGCTACTATTTCTCAACAATGTAAGAGTGAGATGTTTAGTAGGAATTTCCCATTACGTTCAAGACTTGTTTAGCTTTCTCGGGTCCATAACCATTTGAGATTTGAAACTCCCCCTGCAACGTCCTTACGATGGTCATCTCGAAAGTTGCTGCATTATCGCCTTCCCAACGAGGCTCCCCTTCAAAATCAGTAGTTAGCTGATCCTTAAATTGTGCCTGCATGTGTCGAATATTAACAAAAATATATATATGATGTTAATGGTTGAATATGAATGTGAAATTAATGCTTATCAGTTTTTTTTCTCAACTTTATCAAATTTAAACCATCCCTTCTGGTACTCCTATCTACAAGATGCTTTTTGGCTTATGGTTAAACCAATTGAACAAACTCTTATCATACCTTAACGTGGTTCCGTTCTGAAGATTGGGGATCTGGGTCTTGCCACTACCCTAAGAAATGTTCATGCTGCGCACTCTGCCCTCGGTACAATGGAATTCATGGCTCCAGAATTATATGAGGAGGATTATAATGAGCTTGTAGATATGTATTCTTTCGGCATGTGCTTGCTGGAGATGGTTACTTTGGAAATTCCTTACAGTGAGTACCGTAGCGTTGCTCAAATTTATAAGATGGTGAGTTCTGATATAAGCCCTGCAGCATTGGAAAATGTTATGAATCAAGAAATGAGACAGTTTATTGAAAACAATCTGCATAGAACTCGTGGCATGTATGGAACCCTATGCATGCAATGGTTCTGTTCACAGATTTATTTTTTGAGGATTCGGTTTATGAAAATAGTTTTATGAGATTTCTTTTCTTCCAACATAATTTGTTTCTGTGTAGAGTTAGGGTTTTGGATTTCCTGGTTTGATTTAAGATTGCGTGGCAATTTTATTTTTCACACTTAAATTTATTGGGTGGATTTCTGAATCCCATAGGAAGCAAAGTCTTCTATCTTTGTTGTCTATTCTTCTTCTAAATTTAGGTAAAATCTCTATTTCTCTGTCATCCTATAGCCTTGCAAGGGTTTCTGTTCATTAAATTCAAATTAGAAGAGGAACCTAATTTGGAATTCTGGGGTAAGGCTTTCCTTTCCTATAGGAGGTGGAGAAATGCCTAGTGTAGAATATGACACCTGTGATAAAGACAGGGAGCCCTTTTTGGAACTGGATCCCACTGGTAGGTATGGTTGCTATGAAGATGTGTTGGGCCATGGTGCTATGAAGAAGGTATACCGAGCTTTTGATCAAGAAGAGGATATAGAGGTTGCTTGGAACAAGGTGCCTCTGCCAAACCTAGATGATGCTTCCACACAGAGGATCTATGCAGAAGTCTGTCTGTTGAAATCTCTCGGGAATGAAAACATAATTATGCTCTACAATGCATGGCTGGACAGAAAGACAAGTCATGTGAATTTCATTACTGAGGTCTATACCTTGGGGACTCTGAGAGAGTACCGCGAGAAGCACTGTCATGTCTCAACGAAGGCTTTGAAGAATTGGTCACTTCAGATACTGGAGGGTTGCATTATCTTCATAATCATGAGCCTTGTGTAATTCATAGACATTTGAATTGCAACAATATTTTTGTGAATGGGAATGGTGGCGTTCTGAAGATTGGGGATATGGGTCTTGCCACTACCCTAGGAAATGTTCATGTTGCGCACTTTGCCCTCAGTACTCCGGAATTCATGGCTCTAGAATTATATGAGGAGGATTGTAATGAGCTTGTAGATATTTATTCTTTCAGCATGTGCTTGCTGGAGATGGTTACTTTCAGAAATTCCTTAAAGTGAGTACCGTAGCGTTGCTCAAATTTATAAGATGGTGAGTTCTGATATAAGCCATGCAGCATTGGAAAATGTTATGAATCAAGAAATGAGACAATTTATTGAAAAGTGCTTGACAGTAGCACGAGTGAGGCCTTCTGCTGCAAAGCTTTTGATGGACCCATTTTCTAAAGCAATACAAGCGGGCACCTATTAGGTGCCAGGGTGTTTGATTGAACAAGGTAGATGGATTTCGGCCTATTTATTAATCATATCAAATGTGTAGATTATAATGGGCTATTTGGCCTGAAGATTATTTTGATATTTCTTTCTTATGTAGATAAAGATCAATGATATTAGATGTGTATAGATTTATAGTGGGTTATTTGGCTAGATTATTTTGAAATCTTTTAGATTTTTAGATTAAATTTGAAGAGGTATTATACTAGCATTTGTACCAAATGTTGCAAAAGAAATGCCGCAAAGCATAAATTCTAGAAGAATCGTGACATATAGAAAATCACTCAATATAAATATTAGTAAACAAAATGCCATTCAAACAAATATTTACATCCTGGTAAATAAAGGACCAACTTATGAGACTTTGCAGAAACCAGAGCTGTTGTTGATGGATTCTCAGACAAAACAATCTCATACCCATCTCCATATGAACTCATTCCTTTTCCATCATCTGCCAAAACATGGCTCCTCCACCTACTCCTTCCCATTTAGAAGATGCATATACATGTTCATAAACCACATCAATTTAATTGTCTCTCTCACTCATGTGAAATCATGGGTCTTTGTAAGATTTCCCATACTAACAGAACTGTATTTTTCAATATCCTGCTTCCATCTTCAAGGTGGCTCTTTATCCAACTCTACAAAAATGAAAGTTGGGTCTCCTCATCTACCAAAACAAGTCTTTAAAAGTTAAAATCGCAGTTCAATATATTAGTGAAAACTCAAACATTATGACTGAGCAATGAACAAAAATGAAAGTTGGGTCTCCTCATCTATCACAACAAGCCTTTAAAAGTTAAAATCATAGTTCAATATATTAGTGAAAACTCAAACATTATGATCGAGCAATGAACACTTGTTACTATAATAATGAACTACATGCATATAAGATTACATGAATGAATGCAACAATTGTTGTGACTCAATATATTAGTGAAAACTCAAACATTGTGACCAAGCAATGAACACTTGTCACTATAATAATGAACTGCATGCCTATAAGATTACATGAATGAATGCAACAACTGTTGTGACTCAATCAATTTCTGTAAAAACCCAACGTCTCGAATATAGACCGAAGTCTAGAGAATAGATCTAAGTTTGTAAGAACCTATCAATCTCAAGCTTTTAATCACTCCTGTACAATATAAACATGGGAAGAAAAGATAGAGACTTACCATATGACAAGATAGGAATGAATTGTTGCAAAATAAAGTCAAATAAAGTCCTTTGATTTGGTTATTGCTGATGAAATTTGTATTGATCTCTCTTTTTTATTTTCCATAAAAACCTTCAAAACCAGCCTCGAGAAGATGGTTTCCATCATCCATGGAAGAGATCTAACATTTTCTAAAAAAAGTCTTCCATACACTACTTGAAGAATTCAAGGAAGGGCCATTCTATTTTCCACCTATTTTCCTATACGAAAATCATTTTGCACTTGAAAAAGGAAATTCCATCAATGAATATTTAATACATTCACCACCAACCCTAAACAACATAGGAGAAAATACATTTCAATATTCCTCCACACTCTATGCCTTACGGCGTTTCCTTTGCAACATTAGGTGCAAATGCTAGTTATGTCACTACTATAATTATTAAACATGTCATACTTCTTCCTGGTTTGGGTTTGTCTTCATAGGTGGCACCATACAAGAAGGTTCGTCATGTGGCTTTTGTATGTGAGATTCCAAAAATGCCGCAGGAAAGATATTAAGAAAGGACTTGATTAAATTGGCCATACCCAAATTATGATGTATTTGCGATTGGACTGGCGTTTTACAATTTAGTAAAAAAGTGACACAGAGCCTCGAAGAGATGTTGTACTCCAGAGAGATATTGTAATATCGGTAAATGAATATAAAAATTTTAATGTTGGTTTGTCTTGAAAAACTCATAGGACATTTAAATTTTATAAATTAAACAACTTAAATTCAAGTTTAAAAAAAATATTTGCTAGATTTTAATTAAAATTAACCAAAAAAATTGATTTGAAAAAAATAAATCATTTGTCTATAAGTTAGACTACGCGCACATTAAAATATATAACATATAAATACTAGTTATATTTTAAGATCCATTTTAACATATAAATTAAAACAAGTGTTGCAATTGTATAGTCTTGCCTTGGAAGAAGTTAATAAATTGAGATGTGAAGTGGGTAAATTAATTGATCCTCGATGCGCAAGAACTTGCATAAATTTTGTTAAATAGATAAGTTGTACATTTATAGTTTCACTCCTACAAAAGTGGCAAAGAAAGCATAAATAATGGTGGGAAGTGACTCCTAATAAGTATATTTATTTACATCTTATTTCTACCCATTTTTATGCAACGACTTGATTAAATTATGATGGGGAGTAACTTATGGTAAATACGTTATTTACGTGAGTATGAGTTATTTTGAATTTTTATTTTTATTTTTGGATATAAATATCTAAAAATCATGCATGAATATTGGAATCATATCTATAAATTATGGCTAAAATATGTTATGTAGTTATCTAGATGAGATTATATTATGCAAAGACTACAATAAGACCTTCAAGTTATGGTTCCATCAAATGTTTGAAAACTATTTTTTTAAATGATATTGAAAACCAAATATTGTTTTTCAAAGTTAAACATTATAAATTGAATTGGTGAATGATAAATTAATAATGGTAAATCGGAAAATCCATTTTTAGAGTCAAACCATATTTAAATTTAATTAATAAGCACATAAAAACTTAATATATTCACCCCCATTTTACCATGGACCAATACTATGACTTATCAATTTCACATGCTGAAAAATGGTAACTCATATCACAACAAAATATTTTATTTTAACTTAATTACGCCATAAGGCATTCCCTATGAAATTAACTCCCCTCTTGTCACACTTTTCTTGCTATAATCCATTTGATTGAAATGTTACACGATTCAAATAATTGCCATCATTGGATTAAACATATAGTTATAACTGAAACCATACTGATTTGAAATGCCACTCCTTGGAAACCCAAATCAATGGCACTCCTGGAAAAACGAAATCAGTGGATGATTCCCCTACTCGATGCCCCTCTTTGGAACCCAGCGCTTTCCCTGTTGAAGGAAACATTCTTGCTCAATGCCCCTCCTTGGAAACCCAAATCAGCGGAGTCCCAGCCCTTGTTTCAGGAGTCCTCGCAATAGGAAGAAAAAGTCTCAGGAAGAGGATATTAACAATGGGCTCAATCCTGCTTCTGCTGCCATTGTTGGAGAGAACCGTGATCGTAATTTTAGTGCGAAAACATCTAATGGGTGTGTGAAAAGCTCTGGTGGGTCTCTGAAATCCAGTATTTCATAAACACCTTTGTTGGCTAATGCCTTTGGGATTCATTCATGTAAATCTATGAGATGTGTTGCTAACTACCTAGATTGGGGTTTGGTCAATTTCAAGGCTCAACCCCACAAATTCCTTGTTGCAAAGAGGCATGATCGGCTTGAGAAGGAACTCGTTGAATGAAAATGCAGTGAAAGGAAAGGAGATGGAGATATATCTAGAAAATGTGCTTGTGTTGCTTCCAAGGAAATGAGGGCTTCTTAGGAGGAGTTTTGCAAGGAGAATCTACAGTTAACACCTTTAGATTGTGCGGAGGAAGAAGAACATACAAAAAGAGGTAAGGACTGCAAAACCCGTGGCTCTAATGTGAATCTTGAGATTGCAAATGCTGATAAACGTCATGAATTTGAATGCAATGTAGATGGAAGATATGGGTTTGCTGAGAAATCTTTCCCTGCTGAAGGAAACTTTCTTGCTCAATGCCCCTCCTCGGAAACCCAAATCAGCAGATTCCCATCGCTCGTTTCAAGAGTCCTCGCAATAGGAAGAAAAAGTTAGGGAGAGGACATTAGCAATGGGCTCAATTCTCCTTCTGCTGCCATTGCTCAAGAGAACCGTGATCCTAATTTTAGTGCGAAAACAATGGGCTTGTGAAATGCCTCTGGGATTCATTCACCTAAATCTAGGAGATGTGTTGCTAACTACCCAGATTACGGTTCGGTCAAGGCTTAACCTCGCAAATTCCTTGTTCCAAAGAGGCATGATCGGCCCGAGAAGGAACCCGCTGAATGCAAATATAGTGAAAGGAAAGCAGATGGAGGTATATCTAGAAAATGTGCTTGTGTTGCTTCCAAGGAATTGAGGGCTTCTCAGGAGGAGTTTTTCAAGGAGAATTTGCAGTGAACACCTTCGGATTGTGCGGAAGAAGAAGAACATACGGGAAGAGGTAAGGGCTGCAAATCCCAAGGCTCTAATGTGAATCTTGATATTGCAAATGATGATAAACGTCATGAATTTGAATGCAATGTATATGGAAGATATGGGTTTGTTGAGAAATCTAGTATAGTTCTTCCTTGTAATCAATTTATGGATGACAATGACCAATCAGCGCAATCGAAATACGGGTCTACATTGACAAAGGAATTATCTCGCTCTACGAACTGCGTGGATTTATCAATCCGTGGGTGGCAGATGAAGTTGATGGTGTACAACCTCATTAATCGCCCATTCTTTCTCAGTTCATTCTTTTCTCTAAAAGCTTCTCCCTCCCAAATTGTTGCACCTTCACCCATTTTTAACACAACTTATCATCTCATTTCAGGCCAAAAGTTTGGAGGTCTAATCCGAACTTGCAGGAGACCAAGAGGATGAAGAGGAGCACCAAGAGGACGAAGAGAAGCATTGAGGTCCATGGTGTCTGATTCATCTGCAACCTTCAAGCCTTTTGGAATTCTCTTGTTTGCCTTAGTGAGTACCATCCATCCAATGATTCAACGAGTGAGTTCGGTATCGGTCATTGTTCACAATGATGCTTCCATAACGTCTACCATTATTGTCATCCATCCAATTGTAGAAGATTATAGTACATTGTACACTAAAGATCCAAAGCCTGAAGCCAAGCACAATTCTCTGTATCATGCCTGACTTGAGTGAACTAAATTTTGTATTTCTATTCAATTCAACAAAAGGAGCTAGGTTCTTCGTAGCTTCTATATTCTTAAAAACCTTGACCCAATTTCTCATCTATGTTTCTATTAGAACAAATCATAATAAACTGGCACTGGAGATTTTTACAGTCATACAATCCACCCAATGATTGCAGAGAGAAAATTTTAGTAATGCCTGAATACCAGCGAACGTCCCGTTAGGACATAGAAATTTTCTTCTACCCTTTTGAGCATTTCAAGAAGAAACATGATGGGAGGGGCTGCATTCTCCGACTGAGGTGTCGGGTCTAAGGGATAACTATTCTATTAAAATCCTTTGAGATCTGCACCTAGCCTCATTCCTTGGTGCCATATGGATGGGGTAAACCACAGTGAGAAAGCTTGGGGGACAGCTTAACACTTCGCCAACCTCACTAGTGAATCAATATCCCCATAAGTTATTAATGCTATGGGTGTGACATCTCAAGCCAGGGTGGGTGCCTGATAATCAAAGATTTAAGTTTGAGCTGAAAGCCGTGCAGCTCAAACATGAAAAACAATGACTACAATATATACCTTTAATTTAAGGATTATTAAAACTTAGGATGTACAGTTTCCTGAACATCCGATGAGATTTAGTACACAGTTACTACAGAAATATATGGAATCCACCAATCAGGCTAAACTAGTCTAATGCAGGGTAACAACCAACGTTGTGGAACTGCAACAAAATTAAGATAGCTCATTTGGCTACTTTTGTACAAAATGATATTACTACGATAGACTACATATTTATCATCGTTTGTCCATAATTGGACAACCATCTCTCCGATGAGTTTCAAACTAGCCTAAGGTGCCCGCAAGGAGATTTTTTCATCCTTACCTTGCTATTATGAAGCTTACAGAACTAGTGGATATTACTGAACAACTTTACAACCCGTTAAGCTAGTTACCGACAACCAACTGCCAAAAATACAAAAGGACATAGACACTAAAGGTTGTGCACTATGCTTATGTGCCTCATTGTCTAAATCATATTTAAGTTCTTCTGCAACGCAGAGACCCGCATGGCTATCCCTTGTCCTATCATTGTTAGATCCCTGATACATCATCAGAGTGTTTTAGCAGCTGGTTTTATATATTTATATATATATAGGAATCAACAACTAATCCAGGTACAGGTTTGAACTCGCATGATATGGAGTCAATTGTGACTACTACCACTATAACTTTTAGGTGAATGTATGCATGCTCCCACATACTGTCCACAAAGTTAATTAAGGTTTTGGACCACAAACTTTACATAAGACTTTATATGACGTCCACTGCCGATTGAGCTGCCCAGGGACTATTAGTGGTGTTAGCTTTATCAAACAACAATGCTTAGATTTATTTTGGAACTCATAGGTAGAATAGCTTTGATTGCCACAATAGGCACGCTGCTTATCATGCCCATTTCCATTCCATCTATGACATGTTTTTGGTTTATCCAAGAGCTTTCAGTTTGTGGTTCTGTACATGTTTTCAGATTCGCATAGTCCCATCAAGGTAAGTAATAGTCATACAGACAATAACTCTACGATAATATATTTTTGACAACCTTAAATATTTATATTGAGCACAGAAATACCATTAAATATTTTCATTGTTGTTTAAGGACCAACTGTTGACAAAATCCTGGCAGTTTTTACAATAAAACCAGTTCTGAGTAAAATTGCTAGAGAAATTAGTATGGAGTCTAGGGGCTAAATGCCAACTCTTGATTGGGTGGAAGCTGCAGGGCAGCTGGGGTTGTTAGTTAGCGTACAACTTTGCCATGATGACACAAGATAAAGAAATGGTACATTAACAGGGAACTGGGTCCTCATGAATAAGGAGGGCCTAATTACTGTATACAAGAGATTATTATAGCCATTCTCACACAGTTGTGTATGATTTTTCAATATTTTGGTTATTAAGGGATATTTTCCTATTTCTAAAGAGATGTAGATGTGTCTCATCATTATTATACTTTTGAGCCACACTACCTTTCTATATTTGGTGTATTTAGTATTTCTCTAGTTATTTCTGGTAACTTAGAGCATTACATCAAGGCCCAGCCTTGGATGTGGAAGACAGGGGAAGGGAAATCTCACCTCAGAAAGGCCTTGGCTTTGTCTCAACTATTTTCCCCATCATACAACCCCTGAAAGTAGATGCGTTGATGATCAATCTTAATGGATTAGGGCTTATCCTTTAACAAATAAGCCCTTCTGCTTCTAAGGAAGAAATCAAATCAAAGGCTGTGGTGTGCAGAGGGCCACTGAAACAAGGGTCGACTCTTGACATGATCACTTTGTTTGCTACTTCCAATTTCCTGAACTTTCTAAGTTCAATGGTCAATTTACTACTTCCATAAGGTCTCTCCATAGTATGTATTTTCTAGATTATTTTTGTGTGTTTCTGGTTGTCAGTTTCATTTCAAAACAAGGCCGATCACCAAGGAGTGTGGCACTCAATGTTTGTGTCTTTAGTCATTAAATGTAGCTGAAACATTTTAGTGGAATCCAGGGCCAAGGATTTGGTTTCCATTTTTCTGTTTTTAGTGCTGAGTGATGCATTTCCGTTTTATTTAAATACGTGAGCCCGCTTCATGTTTACATAAGTTGTTGAGTTTATAATGATACACATTTTTTAATATTTAATCATGAGTTCAACTTGCCAGTAGAAAATGGAACAAAAAGAACAATCACATGAGATAATATCCACTATAAACTTCTTCATAAAAACTTTGTAGAATAATTACCAATTCATGGTAACTAAATATTTCATGTAGAGTTATGCATTACTTCAGTCCTTTACAAACAGAAATTCTAGTAACTAGTTACCGCTGATATCTCAATGCTCATGATTGCTTTTTCAGGGCTGTGATGCATATTAGTGTCAAGAAGGATAATGATTATTAGCTGTGGAAAAATTATTATCTGATTTGTCAACGATAATGATTTGTTATTGGCTCCTATTGTTGCAATTGGGCATGATAAAAGCATTGCAAGTTTAGATATATTAAGTAGTTGAAAAAATATTTGCTAATCTCTCCAGGAAAATAATCTCTTTTTATTCTTGTTCTTGGAAGGCAACATTTGTCGGAGTCCCACTGCAGAGGCTGTATTTCATGATGCTGTGCAGAAAAGGGGATTGACATCAGCATTCAAAATTGACTCTACTGGAACTATTGACTACCATGAGGTAGGTTCTAGCTTATCATGGGTCAAGGGTAATTGAATTGGTATCTTTGTCTATTATACTGCAATAAATAGGTATCACATATTAATACATTGAAATTATTTGAAGGGCGATCCTGCAGATCCCAAGATGAAGAATGCAGCTAAGAAACGTGGAATAGGGGTAACTTCTATATCAAGGTCTATATCACCTACAGACTTTAAAGAGTTTGATCTAATACTTGCAATGGAAAAGCAGAACAAAGGTAAATAAAAAGCATAAATGGCATATAAAACTCCCAAAATTTTCAGTTTCATTTGCTTAGTTGTTCCAAACATAATCTAATAAGCCAATACTATTGTTAAATTCACAAAAATGCACATTAAAGTTTGTCTATGTTATTGTTAACATATGCTTCTAATCGGTTTCTAAGTTGTGTGCAAAAATAAATTAAGAACATGGGATGGATATATTTTGTAGCTGACATATTGACAATTCTCCTTCAGCACCCCAACGCACAAGGTCTTTATTTCTTTTGCCAGGTAATTGGTTACATTTGGTATTCTTTATCGTTTCCCTGTGATACTCATACCATGGAGGAAGCCATTTTTATAGTCAGATGGAGAAAGTGGGGGGAGCAAAGTAGCTGTGAGATATCAAATGGACAATTACTGTGCCAATGGCTTGCAACCTTGGAGCTCTGAAAAGCTTCCTACAGCAGTGGTATGAGAACTCAACTTTGCTCAATTATGGCGAAGTTTTAGTGTGATAGCATTAGATTTGTTTTGAGGTTGGTTCTCTCTTTAACTGATTTTTTGATTTTGTGTGTTGTTGGCATTACAGATGTGCCTGATACTGCACTAATATTGAGAAAGCACACCCTTCCAATGAAGCTATTTTCTTGCATGTTATTCAATGAATTAGAAATCTTCAATCCTCAGGATCAGTCGCCATTTGCATATGTAAGAGACATGATGACACCCAAAGTGAGGATTCACATGTTTGAATCAACCACTTTTAATACAATAACAAATGAATATTGACACTCTTAAAAAGTCAACCAAAGCATTTTCAAAGAGCCTCCTTTCGACCTGCAAATTTCTTTGGGTTATGAATCCAGAGCCTGCAAATCATATTTGGACAGAATGTGGGCTGCATATTCCGTTTGATTGTATTAATTCTTTTCAAATTTGATTGGATGCTAAGATTATAGCTTGCAAAAGCTATCAACTTTTTAAAATGTGAAGGGTCATGAAATAGCAGAATATGGGAGGATCCATAATTGCAAATTTAACCAATCCATGATGTTGATGGATGCCATGGGTGTTAATTTTGTGCTAGATTGGATTAGATGACTGATTTACTTCTCAATAATTGAAGTCGTTTTTACTACCTCTACCAACATGAGATGATAGACACTGTGCACCTATATCTAATATGTGTATTCCATTTAATGGAGTTGATAAAGACTGAATTGTTTTTCCATGTAAATTCCAGTGGTGATTCTGGTTATACTGGAAATGAAAGAATAAATAGAATGAAACATGCTCTTCTGGACAACTGGTATCCAAACTCGGTGTACGCCATGAAAACATTTTTAACTCAAACAGAAACAAAGAATTTTTCTAGGAAACTCTTCGTTGTCAACGCAATCCTAAACTGAAATTTGGTATAAGTTGTATAGGCTTGCATGTGCACCATCGTGACAGAGTTTTTATTAAAGGAGGTGCAATGTGGGGACAGATGTTGATTTGAGATGATACAAATATGAGTCTCTTTTGTGTTGGACTACATGGATGGTGGAACCCTTGTGTAGGTTCTTCAAATCCACAAGAAAATCCCAGAACACTATTTGGCTGAGGTTGCTAGGCAGGTGCTCAAGGGCTTGCATTACCTGCACCATAACAAAATTGTTCACCGTGATATAAAGCCCTCCAATTTACTGATCAATAAGAGAAGTCAAGATTCCCGATTTCTGTGGCAGAACTGTGTTGGCTCACACTTTGGCCCAGTGCAATTCCTTTGTGGGCACTTGTGCTTATATGAGTCCTGAAAGGTTCAATCATGATGGGTATTAATATACAATTTCTATTTTCTTCTGCAATGCAGTTCCTTGAATACCCTTCAAATTATGGCGTGGAGAAGTATTTTCTTAGGAAAGCTACAACCATGGCGAATCGGTCTTGCCACTTATATTCTGAGTTTTCAGGTAATCAGAGGTCCTCATATTTAAGAATTTGAGAGATCTATCAAGAAACATTACCTTATGGCATGCATGTTTGTTAAAGTAATCATGCTAAAACTATGTTTCATTGTTGACGGTAGTCTCAGCTATTGTTCATCAGATTCAGAAAGAAGAGTTATTTGGTAAATCTTGGCTACAGTACATGAAAGAACCTGAAAACCCCAATTGAGTAGCAGGTCCAGTGACCTTCGGTGGAAATCTAGATGTGAAGGAAAGAAAAAGGTATTTCAATTATTCTGAAGGGATTGATTTTCCTTATGGTTTTGCCAATTACCGTACCCGAGGGTTCCTTGTGTCTGAAGAAGATAGGAAGGTCATGGAACAGTGCAAGGGGGGTGTGGTAATTTCAACTATATTTGGAGCCTATGAAAGATTAAGAAACCCAAGAATGTTAGGAAAATCACAACAGAAAACGTTTGTTTCTTCACGTTTATGGACAATGCAACTCTCACACTTCTTGCCAGATACCAGATCAAGCCCAATGAGTCTCATATAATTGGAATTTGGCACATTGTTTTGGTCAGGGAGTTGCCATACAAGGATTTTGTAATGAATGGCCTCATACCCAAGTATCTTTCCCACAGGCTTTTCCCAAACTGTGTTTACAACATTTGGATGGATGCCAAGCTACAACTTGTTCTTGATCCTTTGTTATTTTTGGAAAATCTCCTTGCAACTCACAATGTTGATATTGTTGTCTCAAAGAATCCTTACAATCCTCATACATTGGAGGAAGCCATTTTTACAGTCATATGAAGAAAGTGGAGCAAAGAAGCTGTGAGGTATCAAATGGACAGTTACTGTGTTGATGGCTTGCAACCCTGGAGCTCTGAAAATCTTCCCTCAAGCAGTGGTATGAGAACTCAGCTTTGCTTAATTATGGTGAAGTTTTAGTGTGATAGCATCTGAGATTTGTTTTGAGGTTGGTTCTCTTTGTAACTGATTTTTTGATTTTGTGTGTTGTTGTTGGCATTACAAATGTGGCTGATACTGCATTGATATTGAGAAATCACACCCTTCCAATGAAGCTATTTTCTTGCCTGTTATTCAATGAATTAGAAATTTTCGATCCTTGGGATCAATTGCCATTTGCATATGTAAGAGACATGATGACCCCCAAAGTGAGGATTCACATGTTCGAATCAGCCTTTTTTAATACAATAACAAATGAATATCAACACTCTTACAAGTTCAATTGAAGAATTTTCAAAGAGCCTCCTTTGGACTTGCAAATTTCTTTGGTTTATGAATCCAGATCCTGCAAATCGTATTTGGATAGAATGTGGGCTACATATTCTGTTTGATTGTATTAATTCATTTCAAATTTGATTTGTGGCTAATATTACAACTTGCAGAAGCTATCAATTTTTCAAACTATGAAGGGTCATGAAATAGCAAGAAATAGCAGAATATGGGAGGATCCATACCTGCGAATTTAACCAATCCATGATGTTCATGGATGCGATGAGTGTTAATTTTGTGCTAGATTGGATTAGATGACTGATTTACTTCTCAATAATTGAAATCATTTTCACTGCTTCTGCCAACATGAGATGATAGAGACTGTGCACCTATATCTAATATGTGTATTGCATTTAATGGCGTTGATAGACACTGAATTGTTTTTCCATGTGAATTCGAGTGGTGATTCTGGTTATACTAGAAATGAAGGAAAATACAATGAAACGTGCTCTTCTGGATCGCTAGTATCCAAACTGGGTGTACACCATGAAAACATTTTTGACTCAAACAGAAACAAAGAATTTTTCTAGGTGGCTCTTTGTTGTCAACGCAATCCTGAACTGAAATTTGGTACAAGTTGTATAGGCTTGCATGTGCACCATTGTGACAGAGCTTTTATTAAAGGAGGTGTGACGTGGGGACAAATATCCCTAGATGTTGATTGTTACATTTCTGCATCGTTTTTAGATTTGCCTATCCCTATGTCACCATTACTCTTCAATTTATGCACATTTCTGCATCTTATTTAGATATATTCCTATGTCACTATTTCTCTTCAATTTATGCACATTTCTGCATCTTATTTAGATTTTCCTATTCCTATGTCGCCATTGCTCCTCAATTTATGCCTTACAACGTTTCCTTTGCAACATTTGGTGCAAATGCTAGTTTTATAACATTTGTTTTAATTAAATCTAGAAGAAAAAAGGTTATACTTTTGATATATATCTAAACTTTCTACCCTCACTATTAAAAATATTTAGTGGATATTCTATAGAGATTAAATCAAGGTTTTAATAAAATAAAATATGAGAATAATTTTATATATAGAGATGTGAAATTTATAAAATATTAGCCTAGATCCATTTTAATTCCAGATCTATCGAGTGTCAAAAGAGATCAAATCTTTTGAGGTGCAAATTACTTTTGGAGTGAAGAGATTTGATCCCTCTTGATGCTTGGTACCTCCAAAGTTAAAATGTATCGAGGTTGGTAGTATGGATTTTAGTTGCTTCTTAGATAACAAACATGCATCACAACTTGTGGTTGAGAAGTCACACATAATAGGAAACAACCAGTATCCACAACATCAGATTTATTGAAGCCCTTCCAAATGCATAAGAATTTTTGTAAGTGAAGGCAGGCTTTTTGGTTTAAGTAATATGCTATGGTTTTATGTACAACAATTGCAATTTTTTGGTGAGTTAGTAATTAAACACCATCATTTTTCTTTGAGATTAGCTACTACTTTTATTTTGTAAGGTGTTGGTGGATTTTATTGTCTTCACAATGCAACCTCACTAACATAAATTGTCAACCAAGGTAGGTCTATTTATTTCAAGGTTATTTGGCATAGTATATGTAGGCAACATTCTTTAATTGGAACTAACTATTTCCTAAGACACATGATGCTCCTTAAGAAGAACTCAACTCTTAATCAAAGCCCAATGTTACTCTAGCTATTCACACTTGCATGAATGAAAATCAACTTCATTGTTGTGAATAAAGATCTCAGTGTCAAACTTTACACTTGCATAAAAAAAAACTCTTTTCACATAGTTCTAGGAATGGAAATTACATTTTCATAAATAAAAGAGCACTCAACTACTATAAACCACTCTTGCAGAAAGGAAATAACACTCACATAAATCAAGTCCTCACTTGTATGAAATAGCTCAACCACAATCACACAATCACTAGTTCTTATGCTACCAACCTAGAGATGGAATCATTGTAACAAAACAACCACTCTTTTAACATAAATGTCACTCTTGAGATGGCATCAATGACATAGGGTTGAAAAAAATAAAGCGAAACTGTAACAAAAGTAAATCAACACTTTGTAACAAAGGTAAATCATAGTAATTTGTAATAGCTGTAAATCAACAACAATAACATATCAATGACAAAGATTAATTCTATGATGGCTATGGATGAATGTTAATATTCTATTGTTCAACCCTTATGCAAGCTATCGTAACATATCAATAACAATGAGGCCTTAATACAATAAGGATTTTGTGATAGTGATAAAACAAAATTAAAGGAATTGAAACCACAACCTACAAGCAAATAAACAAAGTAACTATGCTACCTTTATGTATGCACAATGATCCTTGTTAAAGAGGAGGGTTATTCCTCCTTAGAAGGGAGCTGGAAAAGCTTATAGCTCACAAACGAGAACAACAAATCATAAGGTGAATCGCGACATTGCTAAGGATTGCATTAATTCTAAAAAAAAGATGTACAATTGCAGATTTCAAAACAATAATGTCAACCCCCTTTTCAGGGCAAAGAGATCCAAGTTCTTATAAGTTTGTTTGTGTAGTCCAATCATGGTACAAATTTTGATGAACAACCATGTGAATCTTTCAATTCTAAGGATGTTAAAATAATATTAATTGGAGGTATTTTTTAAAAGAATTACAACAAATTAATTGCAAATAGGATTGATGCCACAACGATTGCCTCATTTTAGTGAGTAGTTAGAATGTTGAGAATCCTAATTGTCTCAAACAAATTAGCCCTAAACCATCAGAAATAATGAGCTCTTCCCACCATATTTTTGCATCTCTAGGCTTCAACTAATAATAATGTTGATACTAAGGCACTAGGAGCCAAATCCGATTAAATCGAAACTTCAATCCAAGCCATCCATGCCCACAACACTCGATAAAATGGACACATAATGGTACTCTCAAAAGGGAATGTAACAAATGTGGCCAGAAGTATGGATCTTTATCCTTTAGTCTCTTACCATATGCTTCCTAACTTAATCTACTACCTTCTAATGCACCTTATTTTATCTATTCAATATTTCTAGAAAAAAGGTCATGGATTCCTCTTCAGATATCATGCCTAATAGTCATCCACTTCGGAGACCCAAGGAATTTTCCATAAGTTCTAACCACTACTGCAACAGGGCCATGATCCCCACAAATTCCACAATAACTTGTTTTCTTGGTTTTTTGTTACAGCCTCATAAGCCAATTTCCAGCTTATTTGGTTTTGAACAAATGACGCATATGCTCTTAATCGGATGTCCCCCACATAGGGTGAGAGATTAAAACTCTTCTCTCCATCCAGATAAGTTCTTATAGGTACAATTCACACAACAAATGTTTCTCTACAAAGTTACTATGATTGAAGGTCTCTAGAAAAGTCATGGTGGTAGTCATTTCATATGACTTGTTTTCTTCAATTGTTGCTAATAAAAAAAGAATGAGTTGCTCATGAAGAAATAAGGGGTAGGAAGGGGAATACTTTTGAAGCTCAATAATTCATGTACAAGATCATACATCTACTCCTTTGTTGGATTGTTGGCATTGTTAGGTTGGTTGGTGGCATAGAGTGTGTTGGCATTGATGTCAACTAGGCTAGCATTGATGTCAATTGGGCTAGCATTGATGTGCATGGTGTTTCAAGCTCAGGGGATTTTTATGGTTGCTGCAGTCTTTGGTAGAGAATAATTAGAGTAGCAAGACAATTGAATAAGCTATAATACTATAACTATGATGGTTGGGAGTCCTTGGATTTGAAGGAATTTTTGCCTCGTAATATCAACTCAGATGCTCTTGGAAGTGGCATAGTTGGATAATGTTTAGAAATAGATTTCCAACGACATATTGAAGTATCAAAATGACCTCTAAGATCAGAGGTTATTACCAGTCAAAGGTAAGTGCACCAAAATGTTAAATATTGTAGAGTTAAATTGGAAAAGGGGTAAATTGGTGACCACGTTTGGCGTTTTCACCAAATGTGGTGAAGTATTTAAGTGGAGTAGATGGTGATTGGTTGATGGTGGAGCCTATTACACATAATCCCGACAGGAGGTTCTCTAGAGGTCATGAAATTAATGCACAAAGGGATTGCCCAGGATGACGTAAACCTGAGGAGTTAGCAGGTAGCAATAACATTGATTGGTGGAGTTCTAGTGCAATGAGGTCCCATAGCCACATCACCCTAGGAGGGCTTCCCCATAAGAACCAAAGGAGCGCATAAAGGTGAACCCTTGGGATGATAGTGATCCAGGTGGATATTGGTGGCCACCCACCTATCCCACCTAGACCTCTAGTTAGTTTCATTTGTTTCCTTGTTTATTTCATCATTTAACTATTTTTAGTAGTTTTTCGTGTCTTGAACTTCCGGAGAATTTTTGATTCCCTAAACGGCTTTTTTTGAGGTCTCATACAAGGGCATGTGGAAAATATTGTATTAATCAAAGAGACCTTTCCAAAAATGTATCATGCGTGCCAAACGGAGATAATATGACCAAGTTATGACCTCGCGAAGTTGGCTGCCCAACTAACCCCAATAGGGCCCACAAACTCTTGGCGTTATATCTCCTAGGGTTAGGGTTTTGGTTGTTTAGAATTTTCTCATGTTTTTCAATAATAAATAGGCCCTTGATCCTCATTGTAACATAGTTCAAAGGCATGTAGCCGCCACATCTCTTCTTAGAGATAAGCTACAATCACCCGAGCTAGTCTTATTTCCATTATGTTTGTAAGAATATTTTAGTATTTGATATTAATGAAATGAATTGTTGTTTCTCCTGCATCTTTTGTATTCATGGTTATATCTATTATTTGTTGTGTTCTTTTTTAAATTTAGATCATTGGTATTAGAGTGGTCTGCTTTTTCTTTGTTTTTCTTTGCATGTCCCCAACGAGGTCGGGATATAAGGAGTTAGAGCTTGAACTGGTCAAATCTTTGCAAGACCATCCTCGCAAACCCCTACGGCCTCTCATTGGGGAAGAAAAGAAAGATGAGGGGGTAGGATATCCTTTCAAAATATTGCTTGAAGAAGCCCTTGAGCAACAAAGGAACACGTCGATGGACAAATTTTCCCAGATCCTTCAGGAGTTACCCAAGGGTGAGACATCTACTTCCAGTAGCTACTCTGGAAGCTCCACCCCTTTAAGGTACAAGTTAACTTTGACATTCCCATATTTCAAGGTCAGATAGATGAGGATGACGTAGATAAATGGTTAAATCTGCTAGAAGGATATTTTTCTTGTTCTTGATTTTTCCAACCGGGAAAAGATTACTTTTGCTCTTCTCAAAGCCACCCCCCACGTCAAGGACTGGTGGGAAACCTACTATGAGTAGAAGAATGAAAGTATGCCCTCACTATTTTCGGCTACACCCACTTGGAATTTGTTTTGGGATGTCATCAAGGAGCAGTACTACCTTGTCGGGAGCTATGAGGATAAACACATAAATTGGACCACACTGCGACAGGGAAGGGACCAAGACGTGCCAGAGTTTACCAATGTTTTTCATACCCTTGCAATGAAGTTGGGTATCAAGGATTATGAGAAACATTTGGTACTCAAGTATCACGGTTGTCTACATAGGTACATCCAGGATGAGATGGTGTTCTTGGACATCTCCTTTCTCGGCAATGGCGTGCCGATACGCTGTCAAGATTGAGCAGAAGCTTAAAAATAAAAAGGAAGATTTTGGATTTGTGAATCCAAAGCAAGGGAAAGACGCCCCCAAACCATAGAGCAAAGGGAAAATCCAAGCCCCCGATGACCCAATATAATCCACCGAAGCCACAAGCAAATAACAATGCCACGAAGACAAAGAAGGACACGAGAAAGTGGTGTGAGTCATAAGAGATCCACGCACAACACAAGTGAATGTCGTGCCAAGCAGTCACTAGTGCACGAGCTGAAGGCTTCTGAGTTCGACGCATGCTCCAAACTGAGTCAGAACCCAACAAGGGGAATGACAAAGGGAAGCAGATCATTGATGCGGAGCCCACTGCTACTGTGGCCAACAATAAGATCTATAATATTGAGCTTGAAGATCTAGAAGAGGTGGAGCGCCTATTTCACACATAGATGTGGGTGAAGGGTTCTCCGTTGCAGTTTATTGTTGACAACGGGAGCCAAAAGAACCTCATTTCAACAGAGGTCGTGAAGCGGTTTGGCCTACCAACTACAACACATCTGCAGTCGTACACCATTGGGTGGCTTCACCAAGGAAGAGATCTTTGCATTAGCCTGCAGTGTCACCTTCCCTACAACATCAAAAATCCCTTCACGGATGAGGTACTGTGTGATGTTGCTCCTCTTGAAGTTTTGTATTATTAAGATAACCATACTTATGGAAGCAGCATGTTTTATATCAGTCTAGACCTCGCTCTGTTATTATTTATTTTGGTACTAAGTTATACAGGATACAATAGGTGGCCCCACCTACCACCATCTCTTTGATCTCTACTAAGAAATGCAGTAAGGTCATCTCCCAGGCTGGGATTTTTTATTTATTTATTTTTATTTATTTATTTTATTTTTATTTCTATTATTATTATTATTATTATTATTATTAATATTGATTCACTCTCAAAGTAATGGGAAGGTCATAGCCACATCCATGGCCCCTGGGAAGGGTTCCTCCAAGTAGCAGAAGCAAGTGGAAATGGTCGTGGAAGAATATAGGGACATCTTCTCCTCCCCCGCAGGGGTACCCTTGCATTGTTAGGTCAAACATTCAATTGATATGACTCCCGTAGCACCTCTATCCAATAGGACAATATATCATCGCTCTATTATGGAAAATCAAGAGATCAAGCAGCAAATCTAGGAGTTGCTGCAAAAAGGGCACATCCAACCAAGTTGCTCGCATTGTGTGAGCTCGATTGTACTTGTGTAGAAGAAGGATGGAACCTGGAGGCTCTGCATTGATTATCGGGCACTAAACAAAATCATTGTCAGGAACAATATCCAATCCCACGGATTGATGACCAGCTGGATCAACTCAAGGGGGCCAAGTATTTCAACAAGATCAATTTGAAGTTTGGTTATCACTAGGTTCCAATAGATCCCACATATGTATGGAAGACTGTATTTAAATCTAAGGAAGGCCTCTTTGAATGGTTAGTTATTCACTTTAGATTGACAAATTCCCCTGCTACTTTTATGAGGCTAATGGATGACATCTTGTGGCCCTTCACCAACTTGTTCGTGATGGTTTATCTCGACAACGTCCTCATCTTTAGCAAGAGTTGGGAAGAACACTTGCAACACATTCAATAGGTCCTTCAAACCCTTCGACAACACAAATTGTGTGTCAACTTGGAGAAATGCACCTTTGGCATGATCCAAGTCCAATACTTGGGTTACATCATAGATGATCATGGCGTGCATGTGGACTCGACCAAGATCCAAGTTATTCGGGATTAGCTAGCCCCGACCACTCTAATGGAGGTTCACATCTCTTTTGGCCTTGCAAATTTCTATCGGAGGTTTGTGTTGGGATTCTCCCATAGCACTTTGCCTTTGAGTAAGATTACTAAGGATGGGGCGAAAGAAATTTTTTCTTGGTCTGAGTCCCAACAGAAGGCATTCGTTGAGTTGAAGCACTACCTCTGCTCTGCACCATTACTCACACTGCCAGACCTGTAGCAGCCATTTGAAATCGAGACAGGTGCCTCAGACTATGCTATTGGTGTATTCCTCACCCAGCACAAGCATCCAGTGGCCTATCATTGTGAGACACTTTCTAATACAATTTGGAAGTACCCCACCTATGATAAAGAAATGTATTCCATCATGCAAGATTTTCGAGAATGGAAGCACTACATTCTGGGGAAGGAGATGGTCATCCACATCGATCGCCGACCTCTTTAGTTTATACAGACACAGGGGACGTTGCAGAACGATTTCCATCAGAAGGGGTATACGTATCTACAACAATTCCACTTGAAAATTAAACACAAAAATGGCAGCACCAATCATGTTGCAGATTGCCTCACTCGACCCCTAGTTGCAACACTGACTACTATTCTCAACTCTTGTGTTCACAAGACCTCTATATGGTTGCAACTATACAAAAATGATCCAGAGTTCTCCTCGACATACCAGATGCTAGTAGCTAGCAAGCAAGTTCTTGATTTCCACCTCCAAGATGCATTATTATGCTACCTAGGCCACCTTTGTGTTCCTTCAAGCAAGCATGTGAAGCTAATGTGGGAGGCACACTATAGTCGGTTCGTAGGACACTTTGGGGTGGAGAAAACTGTGGTTGTACTACAAAAGTACTTTTATTGGCCCAAACTATGACTGAATGTTGGGAAATATATCAGATCTTGCACTGCATGTGCCATCACCAAGCCAACCATCAAGAAGCAAGGCTTGTACACTCCTTTGCCTACTCCCAACCAACCATGGGAATCCATCTCCATGGAATATATGTCTTGCCTCCCTTCTACCAAGCATGGTAATTTTTAAAGTCACATGGAATGTAAATAAGAAAGGTGGATGATAAACATTGAATGCATTATTATTGACATGATATATATTTATATTACATTTTTGTGATCGTTGGGTTCCACATCCCAAGGTCTCTTGGACTCTTATGGTTGTTCACATTCCACACCAACCCACAGAGGATTAAGTGTCCAACATTCCCCCCCTTAATCCGAATGGGTATGTATGAGTCCAAGAATAGAACTGTAATACAAAATGTGAAAAAATGCATCGCAACAATAGGCTGAATGTGCTCTCTGAAATGTTGGTATAAGGGGGGTGGTTTAAGGATGACCACCACCACTGGAATGCTTAGTGCAGTTCCCGGAACTCTTCCAAATTTGGCATGAAGCTGAGGCATTCTGCTAGAGGAAGTGCTCCTCATGTTTTGAAGAGGGAAACCTTCAACCTTGAAAGGGAGGTCTCACTCTGCATAAAAAGGGAGAACCTCAACTTGAATTGGGAGGTCTCAATCTGTGATGACTTAAGGATGCCCAACAACTCTGGAATGCTTAATGCAATTCCTGGAACTCTTCCAAAAATGACAAGAAGCTGAAGTATTGTGCTAGAGGAAGTGTCCCCAATTATTTGAAGAGGAATCACCAACTGAAGGCATGCTCAGGGGCATCTTTATCTCTGGCTACAACTCTGAATCTAGTATGGCAGGTTGTGGCTCAGGCTCGCTTGATGTGGCTTTGAAGCTTGTAGATGACAATCACTTCCCCCCTGTCAGATACAAGGTGAGATGATTGATAAATCTCAACTGCAAGACTGTTCAATACTCTAGAACAAGTTCAAACATATGATTGAAATATCTTCTTTGTTGTTGATGCCCATTGCCAAGAAGTGATCCATCCAAGATGAATCTTTGTTCTTGCAGTAGGGTTGTTTCTGAAGCATATGTGTGAAGAATGGGTGGTTTTATGACAGTGCTTACATGGATGAAGATCAAAAAAATGATCTTTCATATGGCCAACTCGGTCACAGTGATGGCATTTCACAATTTGTTGTGGTTGCTGTGGAAGAGGACCAGAATATGAAACAGTTGAAGGTGAACTGTCATGAGGAGCAGGTGAAGATGAACTGTCCTAAAGAAATCCAACACTTTGAAATTGGATTGGCTTGGAGTAGTCTAGAATATGAAAGGGCACCTCCTTATCATATTCAAGATCTGATTTGTGCTTGTTATGGACAAGCTCTTCCCAAGGTTTGATGATTTGTTTGGGAAGTGCAGGCTGAATTTCTGCATCTTTATGCGAAACTTCTCTTGAAATTGGCACTTGATGGGGATCAAACTCAACATTACTGACTTGAAAACTTGCTGGTTGTTGATGTATTTCATGATTATTATGCTGTTGTAACTCATCTTGCTAAAGCTAAGATTCATGCTGCAAAAAATCAATCTTCTCTTGTGTATGTTGCAAGAAAGTTTGGATGTCAAAAAGAGTTTCCTTGCTAATGTTGATTGTGCTTTCAGTAGTTGACATAATTAGAGTTCTTAATATCTCTAATAAGTTGCCAATTTGAGTCATTTTTAAACTTTAATAAGTCAACTCAATTCATCAACAATAATCTAAAATAAATAAAACTCAGTTCGCAACCTTCAATGTTTCAAACCAGCACAGGGAGAAACACCAAAATTTTACAATACTAATGCAGAGAATACACCTAGTAATTTATCCCAATGGACAAAGATTGAATGGGCTGATCTAGGACTGTTTAGACCAAACTTGGCATTCCAAACAAGCTGCTACAGGAATAGGAAATGCAAATATGTAGTGATAGGCTGCTAGTCGGCTATAGAGATGAGAACAACTCGTCTTTCTCTCAAAAAAATGTCCTACATGTGTAAGAAATCAACTCGGTCTCTGATGTATAGGTGGCTACATGCATACGAAAAGTGATCCAATAGGCACACAAATTTGGAACTGTAGGAGAACTGCAAGTGATAATTGGGTGCACAAAAGAATGACTCCTCCTCCTTCACTGCCAAACTGCTACAACACTTCTTCTGCTCATAAATAAACACATCCTCTTCGATATTCTACTAAAAAATAACTCAGTAAGAATCAAGGATGCCTATACCCCTCAGTCCATGTACCAACGATACGATCTTGGACGGCTTTGAACCGTCGGAAATCAAGGTTTTACATTTGGGTTTCCTTTTTTTTCGGTTTTTATCAAGCAGGGTTTTGATTATTTTAAAACCCTAGATAGTGTCACCAGGGTTTGTTCATAGAAATGGATACTCTCGATGCTGATATTGCCTGAATTCAGGAGGAAAGGCAGAAGGAGGAACAAGAGCTCGCATCACTTTCAGCCATAACTTTTGATGCAGATTTGTATGGTGGAATTAACAGGTTCGAGGCTTATGAACACTCCATTCCAGTGAATGGGGAAGAAGAGGATCAAGATCGTATTGAAAGAGAGGTTTCTCAGAAATCGGCCTCGTATATTGTGCCCAAATCAGTGCTGAAGGATTTTCCAAGAGGCGTAGCAGAGGAGGAGGATTATTTTGGGTTCAAGAAACACCAGCAATTATTAATAGAGAATATGATTACAGGAAAAGGAGGCTTAATAGAATTATTTCTCCTGACAGAAACGATGCCTTCACCATGGGCAACAAGACCCTTGATGCTATTGTCTGGACTTATGCAAATTTTATGCGGGAAGAGGCTCTCAAGAGGGAAAAGGAAGAAACCCTAAGGCTTATTGCGAAGAAGCGCCAGGAAGAGATTGAACATAAGGTGAAGGAGAGATATGGGGTCAGTCAAGCGACGATGACTCAGCCTGCCTAGAAGCGGGGGAATCAATGGTACCAAGCTCAGGACTAGGAGAATGCTGCCAAGAGGGAGGTGTATACTTCTTCAGGATTGTGCGAATACCGATATGCCAAAAAGGTTCATGTGCATTTCTCTCTTGGACCATGAAACTCTGACCAATAACGCTTAGTTCCCCCGTCTACCACTGTCTTCCATAATGTTATGCCCATAAGATTTTCATAATATGAGAAATGTTATCTGTAGAATGACAAGCAGATTAAAAAAATGGTTACCATGCAAGCGCTCAGGGCAACCCTATTGAGGGAAGCTCAAGGCAATTCTTTTCACAACCAATGGCAACAATGTTGAAGGCAGGACAACGTGTTTCACGAATAATGGCAGAGAGAGGAGTTACATAGGCATAGAATGTAGCTAAAATTTAGCTGATAAGATATTCATCAAATGCAGGAATGATAGCCCAACTTTCATGCACATAGAAATCACAAAATCAGTGGCTTAGAATGGAGCAGGATAGGAAAATGCCCGCTCTAATACCATGTTAAAGTCACATGGAATGTAAATAGGAAAGGTGGATGATAAACATTGAATGCATTATTATTGACATGGTACACATTTATAGTACATTTGTATGATTTTTGGGTTCCACATCCCAAGGTCTCTTGGACTCTCGTGGTTGTTCACATTCTACACCAACCCATAGAGGATTAGGTGTCCAACAATAATGACTATGTATTTTTGGTCATGGACAAATTTTCTAAGATGGATATATTGGTGGCATGCAAGAAGAGTATCATCGCAGAGGACACTGTGAAACTCTTCTTTGAATGAGTATGGTTACATTTTGGGATCCCTTAGAGAATTATATTAGACCAGGATAGTAGGTTCCTGAGCACATTCTACTCAAGCCTCTGGACACTATTGGACACCAAGCTCACCAAATCGACTGCCTCCGATCCCCAGACTGATGGCCAGATGGAGGTCATCAATAGGATGATAGTGCACATACTTTGCATGTACAATTCTAAGAATCCTTGAACCTAGGACGAGAGACTTCCATATGTGAAACATAGCTATAATAGAGCTCTCCATAGCTCGATTGGTCGCAGTCCCTTTTAAGTGGGTCTAGGATTTCAACTATTGTGTCTGATTGATGTTGCCATGCCTCATGTGACTATGCAGACAAAATCCACACATGTATTCTGTGAGGTTGATAAAGCGACTAGATTTATTGAACACATCCAACACATTTACCAGTAGGTTCACGACATCCTTGAGAAGTCAAATTCAAAGTAAAAGCAGCGACGTGATCAACATTGGGTTCCACACAAGTTTCAGGTGGGCGACAAAGTCTAGTTGCATTTGCAGAAATAATGCCTTATAAGAGCCCATTAGAAGCTCAAACCACTCTGATATGGTCCTTACACTATTACCAAGGTTATGGGAGACAAATCTTTTGAGATCAACATTCCCCAATTCCTTGGCCTGTACCCAGTGTTCAATGTGGACCGGCTTCGACCATACTTCCCACCATTGCTAGACACATCAGACATTGCAGAACAACTCACACTAACAAATTTAAACCTAGATTGCATGGAACATGCCACAAATGATCGGATTATGGACACATAGGTCAAGAACACTTGCCAAACAAAGATCCAACTATATCGGGTTGTCAAAGTTGGCCAACTCTTGCACCAAGGCAAGTGGCTCACTAGGGACCTGGTTCAACAGAAACTTCCTCACCTCATGGAGGCTCTGCATGCAATGGGGACCATTTCTTCCTAAGGTGGGAGGAATGATCCAAGTGGATATTGGTGGCCACCCACCTATCCCACCTACACCTCCAGTCAGTTTCATTTGTTTCCTTGTTTATTTCATCATTTACTATTTTTAGTAGTTTTTCGAGTCCTGAACTTCCGGAGAAGTTTTGACCCCCTAAACGGTGTTTTTTTGAGGTCCTCTGTAGACCCGTAGTGAAAGGTGTAATATTCTATCATGTATGCCTTAGCAAGAATCTTCAAGTTGTCCTTCTCATCTTTGCCTTTTAGGGTTTCCTTCATCCTCTTTTGCATTTGTTTGACCTTGATGTTGCAAATCTTGTTTCTGGTTTCACAGTGATGGGCCATGTGCCTCAACATTTGGTTATCCCTGTTAGGCTTGTCAAGAAGCTTATCTAGATGGCCATTGACTTTGTCTAGCCAGTATTCCTATCTTCATTGATTTGCATAACAATTTTGTCTTCACTGCTCAAATCCTTTACTAGTAGGTTTTGGTCTCTTTCTTTCTACAATGCCTTTTTGAGACCCATTGTCCTAGGCCTTGTCCTTCCAACCTACTTTTGTTGTTCATCATGGTTATCATTCTCTAGCACTGCTTTACCTTTTACCTCTTGCCTCAACATCCTAAATTGCTCTTTTTCCATCATTAGTTGTTTGACCTTGAGTTGACTTTTTTCTTGCTCAAGGAAAGAAATGATAAATTTGGCCCTTGCCAAATTGTCCCGAAGATCCATGATCTGGGAATCCTTCTCTTTGATATCTTGTTGCAAGGTTGAATTCTCATCTGCTGCCTCCAAGTCAACTAGGTCAAAATCATGCTCAATTAACTCCTCATCCAGCAAATGTTATCCCTGTCGTGTTGATGTAGAAAGCTTGGCCGTTTCCTCAACTTGAGGAGCAAACACAAGTCTTTTTCCTCTCTGGTATGTTTTGATCACCTCAGGTCTAGGGGCCTTGGGAACCTCCTTTGATTTGTTTTATGACCCTACCTCCATAGGTTGTGTTGATGTGTCTTGGTGCTGGCTTAGTGAAGTAGTCTCATGCCTCTACAAGGATGCTTCAATAAAGGTATCCCATGCAATGTTCTTTTCTGCCAATTGATGGAGGACTACAACCTATTGTAGCGGCTGAAAACACCCTCCAAAATCTTTCCCTAGTCTATTTTGGAGCCTCCCTACCAACCTTCACAGCAACTTTCCTTGCTTCATCAAGTCCTCAAGCTTCAGTGTCTTTCTTTCTCAAAGGTAGCTTGTCGATCATAGTTTGATCTTTTCCCTTCACAGGCTGCTCACTCGGACTTGGTCTAGCTACAAGCTGAGCGACTTCCCCTTGAAAATTGCTCATTTCTGGAGGGAAACCAGCCTTCCCTCCAGAAATTGTGCAATCCTTTCTGACAGCCTGTTGGGCTTCAGGATTGCGCAATCTTGTCAGCCAACCTTCCCAGTAGGATTTGCACAAATTTTCCTAGCAGTAGGTTGTTCAACCCATGATTTGCGCAAATATGGGCAGCAGTTCCCTGATCTGCCCAGAAATTGCACAAATCTCCTAGGCAGCCAGCCTAGCCCCCAGCTAGAAATGCACATTTTTCTCCAGCAGTCCAACAGTCTCTTGCATGTGCAGCTAAGTTGACTGGTTCCCTCCGGGACTGAGCAAAACAAACTTGCATGCATGGGCTTCTTCTCCCAAGGCAGCATGAAAAAGCATCCCTTATTTCAGGGATATATGTTTAGTAGTTGGAGGTTACATGTAAGGAGTAATTCCGAAACCTCCCACCAAGTGTCGCTTCCCCTAGATTTGTGGCATGTGTGTCACAGCCTCGATGTTATCAAAACTCATCAACCAGATGTTGCAGAGCTCATCCCTCACATCAACCTTGCAACTCTAACATCCCACATCACATCTAGGAGTAGTTGGCACATTTAGCTCAACTGTCTTGGGGTAAGCCCACTTCCCATGCCTTGTGATGCATTTTTGTCGCTTTTTATGTTTCACTTGTAGGAATATTGTTTTTTTGATTTCTTTGAATGCTTGTTGTCATTTACATATATCCTAGCTTGTCCTAGCTCTGTTTCAGCTTTTGATGCTATCTCACTGCTGTCACATGCATGAAATTATTTTATAAGACGTTCGTCCAACCGACGAATTGCCTCACCCACATGCATGATGATCTGTTTGCTGAATCTTTCCTTCATGTTTTGCATGCACTGTCAATCACTTCTACTATTACTTAGTGTCGCCATGCATTTGCTGACTTACTTGCTTTCAGTTGCCTGTTGGCAAGTCGGGTGAACCTTAGCCTGGGCTCTACCTTCACCAAGGTTGCATTGTGCAATCTAGGAAAGGAAGGCTCACATTCCTCTCCAGATTTGCCCATTCATTCCCGACACTGGCCTCTAGGACTGTTTTGCGCATTTTTGGAGGACAGTTGCTATTTGGGCCAAGATATTGCATAGATCTGTCCCCAGGCCAACAGTCCTTCCCAGCTAGAATTGCGCATTGCGCAATCCCAACAATCAGCAGCCAGACTGGACTGTGCATTGCGTAGTTCCAATAGTCAGCCAGTCTCCTAGTAGCCCAGACTATGCCTTGATCAGTCTTGGCAGTCGATCTCCCGACCTCCTGGCCAAAAGTGCACAACCTTCATGATTATTCACCCAAGTATGTTGCAAGTAAGTTCTCATGTTCATTTTAGTTTTCAACTGATCATATTGATTGCTATGAGTGTTTCCATGTCTCCAGGTATCGCAGGTGTTCATCTGCCTCCCAGCAGTATAGGTACAATGGTTTCTAGGAGAGCATAAATGAGGACAGAATTCAGAGCATGCTTGGGGATGCAGTCGATCAAGTGTCTATGAGCTTGCCTACTCACGAAGACATCAAGTTGTTCATAGACAAGTACATCAAGCGGTAGCATCACAACAAGCAACATCATGAATAGCAGCTGAAGACAACATACCAAATGCAATGAATGCAAGAGGAGGGTTGTTGGTAACACGGAGGCGGAACAAGGTTGAAAGATCAAGTAGGTCCATTGATGATGAAAGAAACTTTGGAGACTTCGGCTATGGAGTGATAGTGCGACATGAAGATCGCACGAAGGCAGAAGATGTAACAACTCAGGAAGAACATGAAGCTGCGCAGACAGACGAATGAGTTGCAGCAGGATCATGAACAGCAGTGGGCGCAACATGCTCTCACAGATGAAACCACTCCCAGACAAGTTAAAGATATATCCTAGTAGCTAACACGGAGCAGACATGGTGAGCAGTGTGGTTGATTGCATGCAAGGGATTCAATAGCACGCATGTCATTGTGTGCATGCATGCAATCCAATCCATTAAACACACTCACGAAGGCGAAGACAAGAAGCAATTCCAACTAGAGCCGAATGGGTACTTCGGAAAGTTGATGCACATGAACACCATCACACACTTGAAGATCGGAACGGACATTATGCATCAGTGTGTTTCCGGTTCAACCATACCTAAGAATACCATGCGCATGTTAGCAGATGAGTTGGATGAAGGGGTTGAACCAATGCATCGGTTGCAACAGAGGCAAGAGTTCGCTTCAGCAAGATGTCACCATGAGGTGCATGCACACCATCACGAGCGACCAAGCTTGGGATCTGCTCACCACCTTCACCATCACAAGAATGTCATAGAGCTAGTCTCACCACAGCGAACTGTGCATCAGTGATGTCTTGCTTGGCTTGCTCAAGCCATGTTGTCTCACATGAGTACATGTGCATTGTAACATTGAGTCATGTCAAGTGTAAGTCAAGTGTCCATAGTTGGACGTAACAGTCATAGAGTAGGTGAATAGTCATGAGGGTAGTTGAACTGTCACAAAGGGGAATGTCAAGGTTCACCCCACCCTTTGCTATAAATAGTCCCTCATAACTCATTGTATAGGCTTTTAGTTAGCCAAATTTCTACTAAGACTATCTTGAAGAAGGCTTGGACAATATTGTAACACACCTTGGCTTCTCCACTACACAGAGCTAGTAAATCTCTTTGGAGGAGCAGGCAGATGTGGCTGTAACATTCCATTGTTGGGACTAGCTGGTTTACATGGACGTATTGTGACTCACACTTCTTTATATAATAAGAGGCAACATATTTTCATGCATATGTTGTTATTGTAGTTGGACTACTCGGGTTGCTTTAATGATATGTGTTGCTTAACTTACATACTTGTGTATGAAATTATTCACATGCAATTATATGAATCTTGTTGTTAATGTGTTGCATATGTTGTTAATGCTATCACCATCCATGTCGACTGCTCTACTGTACATTAGACAGACCTTTCACTTGAACCTTGTTATAAAAATTGTCACACTCGTCACGGACTGATCCGTGAGTGTTGCACGTGTTATCTTACCTTGTATGATGTGACTGCCACATCCGAGTGGATTGCTCCATCGGAATTTGTGCATGTCCTTTGTATTGTATGTTCCTAGCCTAGTTGGGACTGCTCCCTTTCAACTTGGAACTCACCTTCACCTCCTCCCCCTTTCGAAGTGTTGGAACCTCTCATACACCTTCCTTGAATCACGACATCAGTCACACCCTTGCTACTGACAGAGTTATCTTACTTGCCTCTGTGCAACATCGCGATAAAGGAATTACCTTACGACCCACTGTTGGGACTCCTACACCAAACTGTTTGAGGTCTAATTGGGACTTCTTACCGGGGAGATCCCCTTGACATGTTTGTGGGTCTGGCATGGTCAACATTTCTAGCGCTAGAAGGAGGGCCTGATGACAAGCTCTATCCTCTCATCCAGTTTTGAACCTTTGCATATCTTTCATGGAGTCTTGCAATCTTCTTCCCCTGAGGTGTTTTTTGAATCGTGAAGATGTCTCCATCTTGGGGAAGCTTTTCGATCTCTTTTCCACTCACACGTATGATAGTGAAGGCGAAGTGGCCTAGCCTGAGCACTTATATAACTTTCTTTTCATGATTTATGAGAAAGATGAGTTTTCTGATGAACAATCCGGTTTGGTGCTTGCATACACACTTCACGAATCTCCATTTCATTGGGTGCTCAGCCTACCGGCTGACATCGTGCACTCATTTCAGCACTTCTGTGATATCATTGAAGACATGTTCTATCATTTTGATCAAGACTATCTTGATCGGAAACTGTTGCAGCAATGGACGGATCCACATGAATTCGTTATTGATATTTGGCAGTGCTTCCATGACTTGCAGTTTCAAGCTCTGAAGAGCCAGATGAAATTTGCTTTTCTTTGGGACTGGTTCGTGTATTGCCTTAAGAAATCTGCCCGTCCCAAGAGGAAGATTGATATCCCTTGGAAGATGACATTGAAGATTACTTCGACATTGAAAAAGGGAAATGGGAGATTTTTGGTTCTCAATTTGATTGTGCTCCTATTTATGACACTGACAAGGAAAATGAGGTTGAGAGTGGGCTCCCCTTTCTCTCAGGCATTATTTATGATGACATATCCATCGATACCCTTGAGAATAAGAATCATTATTTTCCCTTACATGAAAAGGATGTTTTTGAGGAGGGAAAACTCATTGAAGATAATACTTCACCCTCCCTTTATCCTCTTGTTCATCACTTCAAGTATTCCACAAGTGATTCCCTCACCGCTTTTCAAATGATCCCAAGTGACCATGAGCCCTTTCCCTCATATGAGCATGATGTCGAGGAAGAACCCCCCAATGAATATACTTTATCTCCTTTGACACACCCTCAACATTATGATCACCCCACAACCTCCCTCTCCAATGTGACCATCACTATGAGAAACCTATTTGTTGCACTCCTCCCTTCCTTCACCCTTTGTTCCCCCCTCATCACGGCCTTTTGGCATCTACAAAGCATAAGATTGTAAGCAATTATTGTGATAGGTAGTTCTTGAGAGTGATCTTTTATTCCACCATTGTGTACTTAGATGGAAACCCCCGCACTTTTAGATTGACCTATTCTCCTTCTCCTAGGGATTCCTTTTACCTCAAATGGAGATGTTTTCCCACCTCCCACCCACTTCACCCTCCATTTGATTATGTCCGCATTCACTTTGGGTTTTGTTTCATGAGTAATCATACTAGTAAGCATATGTATATTGATACGATGATATGTTGGTTGCACTGAATTTATAATTACACTTAGCATTAGCATTATCATATGCATGTTAGGGTAGGATCCATTGCATGATAATTTTTGCATTAGAACTAACCACATATGATGTTTCTGATGATAGATTAGAT
>APFE030116433.1:0-11245 GCA_000404065.3 Pinus taeda | reverse complement strand
ATTTTATAACTAAGGTATTCAAAGCTTTCCAACCGGATGTGCTCGGTTTTTCCCAACAATACGATCAACCTTCCTTTCTTTTTTATAACAAATGGGCAACCTAAAATAATGTTTGAAAACATAATTAATTAAAAGATCACCACATATAAAGAGAAAATGAATCGATCCTTTTTTTTTTTGACAAATTGGCAACCTAAAATAATGTTAAAAAAAACATAATTAATTAAAAGATCACCTAATATAAAATTGGCTTCGGAGTGAGATAATTGATTTTGCTTCTTTCTCTTTTTAAGTATTTTTTTTTTTTCCAAAGAAATGAGATTTAAAAACTTTTGAGAAGTTTAGAATATTTTTTCTATATTTCTTTATTATAAGGGTTATTTTGTTTTCTTTTTTTTCTTTCTCCCTTTCTTTTTCATATGATGTTAACTTTCTGTTTCTTTAACATTTCAGTTTTTCTCTCTCAAACCTCTTTTTTTCTTGAGCATTGAATACTAAATTTTAATGAAATGAATCTCATGGATATTGCTTTGTTGAGATAAATCATTGCCATTTCTTTCTTTTTAATTTATTTCTTTATAATTTTTAGATATTTTGTCTTGAGGGTGGAATGCTAAATTTTAATGAAATGAATTTCATGGATATTTGCTTTGTTGAAATAAATCACTGCCATCTCTTTCTTATTTTTCTTTTACTTATTTCTTATAATATAAAAAAAAAAAAAAAAAAAAAAAAAAAACGATTAAAAAAAAAAAAAAAAATTTTTTAGATATTTTATATTTATAAAGAAATTTCCATATTTACTTAAAGCCAAATTCAGAGACTTTTTGTTAAAATAACTTTTAATTAATTTTATAATAACTCTTTAAATTTTATACTTTAAACATGTTTATAAATCTATTTTAATGACAATATTAATTACTTAAATTAAAATTTACTAATTATTTTAATATTTATTATTAATTTTAACATATAAACAATATTAATAAATTTTAAAATGTATAACTTATTTATTGTAAAATTACCCTTATATTTAAGTTTAACATTATTAAAAAATATTAATAATTTTAAATATTTATAAACTTATTACTAAAACAAATCACACTTAATAATTTACTTCTCAACATGCCATCTCATCAAATAATTTCAACTCATTAGAAAACTTATATAATTTAATATTTAAATAATTTTATAATAAAATAAATAAAATTTAGTGCAATTGATATTTTAAAAATCTTTTAGTCGTTAAATAATCTATTCTAAGTCAAACCAAAAAAAAGGAAAATTACATTTCAAACTCTATTTCATTACTTAATCAAATTAATAAATTGAAAATAAATATAATTAATTTCATATACACACATAAATATAGTTAATTTAATATTTAAAGAATTTGTGTTTTATTATACTTGTAGTAGGTATAGTATTAGGTATATTTGGAGAAAGATTGAGCAAATCAAGAAGCGCTAACGTACCTGAAAATTAAAAGCAATACACCCTACCCTATTCTCCTTATAGAAGGAGGTTTTTCCCCTATCAAGAGCCTAGCTATGACTAGGCTTCTGTTGTACAAGCACAAGCTCAATAACATAGGAGATCATAGACTTCCTAAGCTAGCTTTAAATTCCAGCCAAAACCAACTAAGGCTCAAATGGGGGTGGTATAAAGACATGAGGGTCTGGTTAAACCATTGGGAGATCAACGAGAATGACTCATTGTAAAACATTAATAATATTAAAAATATTGTTACTTCTAAGTTCAAAGAAAAAATGTGATGTGAGAAAGATTTAGCAGCTAAAAGAAATTTAAGCTATTATAAGAAGGTCATCAACCCCACCCTAGAAGATCAAAAATATCTTTTTTTTAGGTAGCTCAAAGAAGAAAATTAATATAGTTAAAATTAGAACAAACTCTCCTGAGCTCCATAGTGAAACATGTCGTTGGGCAGTTCCTAAAACACCATGGATGGAAAGGATCCTCCATCTATGTGAGAATAGGAACATTGAGGATGAAAACCACTTCCTCTTAGAGTGCCCCGCATACAACCACATTAGATCTTAGTTTCATAATCTTTGTGGCAATACTAACCTTCCTAGCCTTTTAAGATGTCAAAATTATAGTGAGCTTGGGAGGGTTCTCTCGAAGCTTTTTGAGCATAGAAATAAAATCTTAAATGAAACTAAATAATTTGTTTCTTTAGGTCCTATAGACCAAAGTTTGGTCTCACTGGACGTTAACCACCATCATCATCATCATCAATTTTGTTTTAATTGTGTATTAGTTTGCTTTTGACCAAAAATTTGTGTGATTTATCTAGTTTATCATTATGAAATAATTTTTTGTTATTTTTTATTATTATCTAAATCTATTTACTTGTAACGTGATTGGTTGAGGTCTTATTATGGTTGTTTAGTAACTTCCATTTCTATTAGTTACTATGTTTTTGTTATTAGTTTTATTTCCTTTTAATTTAACTTTTAAGCATTTTTGCTTTCACTTGCATTTGACCAAAAAATATTGTGGCTTAACAATAGTTTAACATTAGAAATTTCAATTTTTTGTTATTTTTATTGATTATTTTATTTATTATTTATAAATAGATGTTTGTTGAGGTTTTTTTATGGCTCTTTGGTACTTCCTTATGTTAGTACTAATTTTTTGTTTTTAGTTTTATTTCTTTTTATTTAACTTTTTGAATTTTTTTTTCCCTTTCCTATTTTTCCATTTTCATAAATTATAGTGTTTCTCACATTTTCAATTTAAAATTTATATTATATTAAAAACATATTTTATTAATAATTTAAAAAATATATACATATTAATAAAAAGGAAAACAATAAATGTGTATAATAAAACATATATATTAAGTATATATATGTTCATATAAACAATATTTGCTAATTTTTAATATGACATTCAACAATAAGACATTTTATTAATTGTTTTATTTTTTATTATTTTTAATTTAATTAAGCTATATAAAAGTTAAACTATTGATACTAACTACTATATAGTTGTGATGCCCCAGATTAAATGTAAATATTTTTATTTTACTACAGTAAATGGTAAACTGAAATTATTGTTACTATCAGTTTGGATTTAATAATATTTCCAATGTTTTATTTAAAAAAGAAATGTTTCTTGAAAGATTGAAAACTACCAAAAGGTGGTTGCCGTGTGTATCAAAAATACTCTAAGTGCTTTCCCAACGAAAAGGAGGAGCAGGGAGGGGTTTTGCTGCGTTGTTGGGATAGGCAGGAAAAAAAACAACACACAAAAAAGAGAAAAGGCTAAGTCTGGTGATGACCAGATAGCCTAGCACGGAAGTGCAATGTCCTGCTGAGGGTAGTGGCCCGGTGAGAGCTCGGGGGGAGATTTTGGTCTTGGAGGACAAATCTCAAGATTGGGTGGAATATTGGAAGCGGGAGAGCAGTGAAGGCTCAGCTTCTGGAGCATTTGTAAGTTACATCGGTGCAGGTAAGTGAGTGAATACTTGTAGGTAATTCATGCAAGGTAGACGTACTGGATAGAATTAACAAATTACTATTAGAAAATTCCAGAGTTTATTGTTATCACCAAAGTGTGTGGACTGAAAATACAAATACTCATAGGATGTGCTTTCCTGTTGGTTATCAATGATTCAGTGTTTCTTTTCATATGGGAAATAATTACCTGTTGTTATTAATGGTGATTTTCTTTTAAAAAAAATATAGTGGGTTGGGAATCCTGGAGTCCACACGAGGGTAAACAATGCTAGGGTTGCTTCAACACAGATATGGTTTTCGACTGTAATCGGACTATCCATAAATGTAGGATAGGGCCAGAAGAAGGAATTGTTTAATTTTGGTCATGTTCACACCCTTGGCATACAAGCCCGAGCGAGGGCTAAATTAACACCTAGCAGTGATAATAGAGTCTATAGAACATCAATAGTCCTTGCCATGTGTCGAAAGAGGCTAAGCCTTTGATGTTATTTTCTTTAAAAAATAATAATAATAAAAGGACCGATTGGATTCCTTGAAGGGTTCGTTGGGTTCAATAACTGGAACATTGGGTCTGCATGTGCGCGCAAATGGCAAATCGGTGTCCTCGGATAGTGGAATGGTGAGTGGAACCAATAGCACCCTCTGTAGGAAGAACGAGAATAAATAATAGTTTATCAATGCCTGAGAGATTCCTGACACCAGACATAGGAGGGTCACCAATTTAGTGGATGTATCGTATACACCACCATGGGAAATGTTGGTCCAGGTTGGACCCATGGGACGGGTTCGACCTTGGCTATGCGGATGCAGGGTGAGACAAGGGCGTGGCAAGAGTCGGAAATTAACCTTGAGACGCTCAAGTGAACAAGCGAGATAAAGACTGTAATATAACTGGTGGAATTAACTAAGAATACGTCCATGACTGTGGGGACCAAGCTACTAGGTGTAACCATTAAATTAGGAGTTAATATACAAATATGTATATCCAAGAGGGTCGTTAAACCAGACAGTGTATATACATCTATACATATAGTTAAGGCGATAAACAATAACCAGAGATTGGACATGCATACACGTATATCCATTCGAGCTGGCAACCAGAAACAAAAAAAAAAATGCATACATTTCTATATTGAAACATTTAACTAGAAACGAAAACCATATTTCTATTCAAACTGTTGTACAGTGTCATTAATTTAGGGAGAAAAACCTCTCTAACAATTAGTTGAATTCTAGAAACCTGAGCAATGAACCATGTATGGGAGCCTTAATACATATTAAGAATTTCAAACAAATGTCCATGTGCAGACGCGAGTCTGATAATCAATAAACAGAGTGCATGTAGGCATGGTACTTTAGGAAGGTTGAACCATGGGAAAAAAGGGTCTTGGGTAACAATTAGACCACCCATTTAAAACCCAGCTAAAGAAATAACCATATAGCCAAGGAGGCTCAGAGAAGCGAACTCAAGGATCGTAGCCTCATATCCAAATAGACTAGAACTATGGACCCAAGACAGGAACATCTAACAGTGTGCACGCAGGAAGAAATTATGTTCAGGTGCAGTGGCCCGTATACCAAGAGACAGAAATAACTTCTATAATTCTTAGCACATAAAACTCCATCATACCCAGGGAAGATGAAAGTCTTATTGCCCATCTCTCCGCCGAAGCCACCTGCAACCCTGATAGTCGGAGCAAGGGTACCTGCGAGCAAGACATGCACCATGTTAAAAATCTGTAACATCTGTCCTGTACAAGATGTGAGAATCCGTAAAACCGAAACTAGAAAGACAACAGACAACAAGTGCAGAAAAGAGCTGGGTGGTAATTACCTTGCGATGGGTTCTGGAGGTAGCATAGTTAGAAGCCTCGAATGAGGGTTTGCTGCATTCAAACCCTGACCCATCGAGGGTCAAGCCCTCTGCCCAGGCAGAGGGCAGAGCAAGTTCTAGAACTTTGCTGTGAGGAAATGAGTCTCCCATACGGCGCCAAGGGTAGAGGAAGTCAGCGAATAACCATGATGATCGTCGGATCAATTGCCTGACTCCAAGCCGTCGATGCTCAGAGGATCCCGAGGTGGCAGCTGGGTGCTGCCCACACCACGTGCCTGGGGTGGTACCAGTAAGTAAATGCCCAACTATGTAAACAATCGCCCAATTACATATACATAGATTAAAATAGTATAAAATCCCTATACTGCTAGCTATAGACACCTGAAGCATTTAAAGGAAAGAGGGTTATGTGTCAACCAAATGGGTGGTAGGTGCAGACTTTTGACCTGCCGTTACCTAGGCCTTAAATGTAGTCTATTATGCTAAGGGTACGTAGAAGTGCGAACTGCAGGCCTGTCACCTGTATGTAGTAAATGTATATGCCACGGTCATTCAGGCGGGCACATCGCTAACCATGAATTTGCCAAACATTCAACTAAGTATAGTGGTTAGGAGTTTGTAAATGTTATTTATGCTGTTAATTTTTTTTTTTTTTACCGTGGGGTTCATGACAATTGGTATTAGAGCCAAGTTCCAACAACTGTGGCCTCTGGGATAAATACTAGAAACCAAAGAGACAAAGACAACTTTGACATGTTTCGTAATTGAAATTCTTTTTACATTTAAAGGAAGCAGTTAATATGTTAATTTTCCTTTGATTCTGTTCTCAGGCTAAGAGTAAGGGGAACTGGAAGATAGTTAACATGAGAAGGGTGAGCAGTGCCCCACACAGGTTTGTAGCAGGCCAAGGACCTACAACAGACCCTGGGGGTAACCTAGAATTATGGGTATAGCTTGGGGAGGAGACCCGTAGTACAATTTAACAATATTGGAGACAATACAGGAACTAAAAAACAAAATGGCCCGTTTGTGGGAGGACAACGCTAGATTAACCATGGAGCAGGAAAGAATCTTAAAGAGTCTGTCATACAAACAGAATTAGCAACCGCTGAATCCCAGTGCCGAACAGGAAGGTGTGTCGGAGGAGCAAACCCACCACACAGAGCCAGAGGAGTCAGGGGAAAGGGATGAAGAGCGGGGAGAACGATCTGATAATGCTTCCGAACAACGAACATCAAAGAGGCAACGAATAGAAGTGCAAGGAGAATTTCGTAAGATTAGAACCGCCACACTTTGACAGAGAGCAAGAGGAAGCAGCCAAGGCATGGTTGATCAACATGAACAAATATTTCCAGCTGTACGAATATGACCACAACCTCAAGGCCCGATTAGCCATTTTCTAGCTGTAAGGAAAGGCCACATTATGGTGGGAGGAAGTTAAAATTGTCAAAGGAGTAAGTGAGCAAAATGTTACTTGGGACAAATTCCATAAATATTTCAAAGAGAGGTACCTGACGGAGCGCTTCTATGACGAAAAGGCAAGGGAGTTCCATGATTTGCATTTGGGATAGTAGACCATGGACAAATTTATTACCCAGTTTACATCATTACTTCGTTATGTACCCTATATCAAGGAGGAAAAGGCTAAAGTACAAAGGTTTGTTAGTAGTTTTCCCTTGAATATGAGGGAACGGATTGAGTTTGACAATCCAAAAACAATGGATGAAGTAATACGCAAGGCCAAGATTTGTTACCAGCAAAATAAACAGAAAGGAGAGGCTTCGGGGAAGAGGTGGGCTGATAGGAGAAACAACAAATTTGCTGGAAATAGTAAAGGTAACTGTGGTGGAGGCAATAAGGCCCTGGCAAAAGGGCAAGCCAACAGAAATTTACAAAAAAAAAACCCCTCAGAACAAAATCCACGGGTGAGTCAAGAATCAGTGAACCATCTGGAAAATTTAACAGCGAAGGGGTAGTAAGACCCCCGGTGCAGTGTTGGGGTTGCGGTGGGCCTCATTACATCAAAAACTACCCACAACGAAAAGGAGCTGAACAAATTTCCCAGATCCACGAAGCATCAACGGTCGGTGATGTGGGACGTAGTTGGACAAAGATTAATGCAGATCTCGAGGATCGACAAGCGGAGTACCATCCAAGCATGGTGGAATTTGAAGGTAAACTTTCAAACCTTACTGTCACTGTTTTAATTGATCCAGGAGCCACATTAAGTTAAATTAGTCCAAAGATTGTGGAGAAATGTAAATTGCAAACAGTTAAGTTTAGGAACCCATGGTTAGTATAGTTGGCTACAGGGGCAAAGTGAAGAGTCCAGGCCAAGGTTGATAACTGCTCCTTAAAAATAGCAGGGCAGTCAATAAGAGCAGATCTGAATGTACTTCCCCTTGGTTCCTATGATGTTCTTATTGGTATGGATTGGCTAGAAAGACATTGGTCCCTAGTCAACTGCAAAACCAAGACCATTTACTACAGGGATGAGCTGGGGGCCAGGCAAGAAATTTAAGGGATTAAACGGCCTGTGCAAGTTCGGCCAATAACTGCTTCTCAGTTAGCTAAGTGCATTAGAAAGGGGTGTCATATTTATGCCATCCAAGTGGGCTATGCTGACTCGAAAGATAAAATAGCCACTTTGGACAACATCCTTGTAATACAAGAATTTGCTGATGTTTTTCCGGAAGAAATTCCTGGACTGCCACCTAAGAGAGATATAGACTTTAGTATTGAATTGATACCAGGGGCAGCACCGGTATCTCGAGCCCCCTATCGAATGAGTACACCTGAGCTAACAGAATTAAAAATGCAGTTACAGGGACTGCTAGATAAAAATTACATTCATCCCGGTGTGTCTCCGTGGGGAGCCCTAGTATTGTTTGTTAGGAAAAAGGATGGCACCCTTCGAATGTGCATAGATTATCGTCAGTTAAATAAATTAACCATCAAGAACAAGTACCCCTTACCCCGGATCGACGAAATTTTCGATCAAGTAAAGGGGGCAACAGTGTTTTCCAAGATTGATCTGCGCTCTAGTTATCACCAAATTTGGATCAAGGAAGAAGACATAGCTAAGACTGCCTTTAGAACCAGGTATGGGCATTATGAATTTGTGGTATTACCCTTTGGGTTAACTAATGCCCCGACAACCTTTATATGTCTAATGAACAACATATTCCATCAATATTTGGACAGATTTGTATTGATATTTATTGATGATATACTAATATATTCTTGCATGATGGAGGAACATAAGGAGCACCTTAGGCTAGTACTGCAAAATCTCTGGGAACACCAACTATATGCCAAATTTAGTAAATGTGACTTTTTTAAGGAGGAAATATAGTATTTGGGGCATATAATCATGAAAGAAGGAATTGCAGTAGACCCGGAGAAGATAAAGACTATCTTGGAATGGCCTGTACTGAAGGATGTGGCAGACATCCGATCTTTCATGGGATTAGCGAGATACTATCGACGTTTTGTGGAAAGGTTTTCTAGAGTAGCCTATCCTATCACCTTCTTGCAGAAAAAAGGAAGAGATTTTCGATGGACCCCAGAATGTCAAAAAAGTTTTGAGCAGCTTAAGCACCTGCTCACCACCACACCTATTCTGAATATGGCTGACCCCAATAAGGAATATGTGGTGTGCACTGATGCAAGCAAAGAAGGAGTAGGAGGCGTGCTGATGTAGGAAGGAAGGGTGATTGCCTACGAATCTAGGAAATTGAAGGAGCATGAGCAGAAGTATTCTTCTTATGACCTGGAATTAGCAGCCGTTATTCATGCCTTAAAAATGTGGCGACATTACCTTATGGGCAGGAAATTTTTACTCCTAACAGATCACCACAGTTTAACCAACTATTTCAGCTAGCCCACCTTAAATGCCAGGCAAGCACGGTGGGTGGATTTTCTAAGTAGTTTTGATTTTGAGATCAAACATTTGAAAGGGAAGGAGAATCGGGTGGTAGACGCGTTAAGTCGGAAATTATAGTGTTTATATGAAATTTCCTGTAGTGAATGGAAAAGTCCTTTTGAAGAAATAATTAAAAAGGAAACAGAACAGGACTTGGTATATCAGCAAATAAAACAACGAGTACAGTAGTTGACCAGCCAAGGAAGTCAGTCAAGTTACTCAGTGAATGATGCTGGAATGTTGTGTTACAAGAAAAGGCTCTATGTGCCCAATCAAAACAGCATTAAAAACTTACTGTTGGATGAGTTTCATAAAAGCCACTATGCGGGCCACCCAGGATATTAGAAAATGATTACTTCCCTACGGAAGGAGTACTATTGGCCAAGTATGAAAATAGATGCAGTTGAATACCTGGCTCATTGCTTGGAATGCCAGCAGATTAAGGCAGAGCATCAACACCCTGCGGGATTATTACAACCGTTACCCATTCCAGAATGGAAATGGGAGACCATCTCTATGGATTTCATAACGGGTTTTCCCAAAACAAGGAAAAGTAATGATTCGATCATGTTGGTGGTGGACAAGCTAAGTAAATCGGCACATTTTATACCCGTGCAATCAACCTATAAAGTTGTACAAATTGCTCATATCTTTATGCAGAATATATTTAAGCTGCATGGGTTACCTAAAACAATAATCTCATATCGGGATGTGAAATTTACTTCAGCCTTTTGGAGGACATTGTTCAGGGAATTAGGAACTCAGCTGAATTTCAGCACAACTTATCACCCTCAAACTGATGGGCAAACTAAACGGGTGAACCAAGTAATAGAAGACATGTTACGAACCTATGTTATGCAACAACCAACCAAGTGGGAAGATTATCTGCACCTAGTTGAATTCGCATATAATAATAACTACCATACATCCTTACAAATGAGCCCACTTGAGGTATTATATGGGCGGAAATGTCGTACACCCGCAAGCTGGGGTGGGCCAGAAGACCAATTAATGCTGGGACCCGACATGCTTAAGGAAATGGAGGATATGGTTAAGGAAGTGAGAGTAAATTAAAAGGCAGCCCAGGATAGACAGAAAATTTTTGCGGACCAAAAGAGGAGGTTTAAGGAATATATAGTCGGTGACCATGTATATGTGAGAATTCGATTAAAGAGGAGCACACTACAGTGGATTGGGTGTGCTAAGTTAGTAACCTGATTTTGTGGACCCTTTTAGGTCTTAGCAAGAGTTGGGCCGGTTGCTTACCAGCTCACTCTGCCCGGTCACATACGAGTCCACAATGTTTTCCATGTTTCCTTGTTAAAGAAATACGTTTATGACCCTAAACATATAATCAAATGGCAGGATATACACGTAAGAAGTGGTCATTGATTAACTAATCCTAATGCTTCTCTTTTAAAAGAAAAACTGACTTGGGATGTTGCATGCTGCAGGTCAAACCGGAAGGAGAGGTCTTGGTCGAACCGCTGAACATCCTCGACCAGAGAGAAGTAATGCTGCGGAAGCGGGTTATTACCCAAGTTAAAGTGCAGTGGCAACACTTTGGACCTGACGAGGCCACTTGGGAAGACAAGGAACTGATGAAAAAGGCTTATCCAGGGTTGTTTCTCGCTAAAAGACATCGGGACGATGTCTAATTTCAGGGGGGGAAGATGTGATGCCCAAGGTTAAATGTAAATATTTTTATTTTACTAGAGCAAATGGTAAATTGAAATGACTGTTACTATCAGTTTCGATTTAATAATGTTTCCTGTGTACTATTTAAAAAAAGAAATGTTTCTTGAAAGGTTGACAACTACCAAAAGGTGGTTGCTGTGTGTATCAAAAATACCCTAACTGCTTTCCTAATCAAAAGGAGGAGCAGGGATGGGTTTTGCTGCGTTGTTGGGACAGGTAGGAAAAAGAAAAACAACACACAGAAAAGAGAAAAGGCTAAGTCTGGTGATGACCAGATAGCCCAGCATGGAAGTGTAGTGTCTT
>APFE030116413.1:0-12423 GCA_000404065.3 Pinus taeda | reverse complement strand
TCTTTTTTTTTTCCTTTATGTAAGGAACTTTGAAATTTGTTGAGAATCGTTTCTTTTCAAAATTGTTATATGAAGTAAAGGATATTATTTTATAAAGTGTCGTGTTAGATTGTTATGATAGAAAGTGTGATGTTAAATGTAAAAAGACGAGGATGTTTAAAATGTTAATTATATATTTATTCTTTTAAAATTAATCCACTCTGATTAATGCTAATAAAATACTCATCATATTCAAGTGTATTAAGTATCAAGATATAATTATCATTATTTTAAATTTGATAAAAAACTATTTTAGTTTAAACTTAAAAAAAAACACACACACACATGTTATGATTTTAAAACTCAACCTACGATTATGAATCACATAAATTTCCCAAATCTTAGACTTATTATAAATTTAAAATGATTAAATTTTTTAACAATAAAATTTGAGATTAAAATCATTTAATATAAAATTAATTAACTACAATATCTTACTTACTTTTATTATCCAAAAACTTGTATAATTAATTTGATTATATATTTTTTCAATTAAAAGCAAATTGTCTATTTGACACAAATAAATATAATATTAACAAAATTTAATAAACACATTTACCAATGAGTTTTTAAGCATTTATAAAATTATATAATATTATAAGATAAATTTACTTTTATTGTTTGTAATGGTAAATTATAATATTAAATAAACAATTATTGTTAACGATCAACTAAACACTTAGATTACTCTAATAATAAAAATATCTAATAAGATATTATTATAATTAATGATGTAGTCTAAGTGTTTCATGCTTTATTTTTCTTCACTAGAATCTAGATTGTCATTTTCCAGTGTCTAAGATATTTATTTTTTTCCAATATTGTAATCAACTCAGTGACAAGCTTAGAAAACTAGGATTAGGTGGACTACATAGATCAAGCCCTCAAGCTAGTGATTTCAACACATTATTATAACAAAAAATACATAAAAATAAAAAAATCTATGGGTTGCTTAGCCAATCCATTATACCGAAATCCTTCGACCTTTATATGCACAATTCAATCAATCAATCGCCAGTGGAGATCCATTGGCCAAAAATGGCCAAAGTGTAATGTACCTCAATTTACTCAACTATTTTTCTCTTTCTTTTTGCAATTAATTAAAAAAATACTCATTATATGAATCTAAGGTTTTACCTCATCATACATCTCGTTTCAAAACATTTTTTCTCTAACACAATTTAGTAACATTTTTCATGGCTAGTGAAAAGAGAATTCTAGATGGTCCCTTGCTCACTAGTCTAAACACAACACCATACTCGTTCTAGGCATAACTTCTTGGTCAGCCCGATCATACTATAGGGATCCATCTCGATTTTATTAGTGAACATATAACACCCTTCCTAAATGCTACATGTGATACTCGTACCCTTTCATCCCAATATAATTTAACATAAGGGACTTAGGCTTTATGAATAATAAATCCATTGCACTCTATCTTATATACTTATGGTGTATTTAAGTCTCTCTTTTCTCTTTCCCATACTTTATATATTTTTCCCATGGCATTAAGCTTCTCCATGGTATCATACCCATTTATGTTACCTCCTTGCTTTGCATACTCATAATTTTGTTTATGCACTACAAAAAAATTACTATTTTGTCCACCCTTAGCTCACTTATCTTTCTTTCTCGAACTAGGTTAAAAACATTATCCTTGGGATATATTATTATTACTATTTCGAAATAATTATATGACATGCAATTATCATAGTAAACCACCCCTCAACCTCCAACTTCAATGCTAACTTGGTCAAATGTGATGTACCTTCCTCAACCCTTAGTTCTTGTTTTCATGGAATTCATGGATCAATAATTCAATTGGGCGACTGATGTGATTAGTTAAAGAGCTTGGTGTGTGTCATGTGACCATGCTACATGGTCTTGTAATACTGTTTCACACCGTGACTAGCACGTGGACCCAATGTGGTTGATTATTTGGATGGTGAGGCTTACTGTACACGGGGATTGTCACAAGTCCACTTTCTAGAATTATAAATATTTTTTTTTAAAGAAAGAAATACTAATGTAGTTCAATAAGTTCATATTCATCAGGTTTCCCTACCCCTATAACAGTGTCCAGTGTGTAGACTGGGTACGGGGATGTCTCATAAAGTTATCCTTCTTCCTCATCCTCTAACAATAAGGGCAAGTCATGCTCAATAGAAGGTTGAGGAGGAGGGTACATCACAAGTATTTTTTGATGGATGCCCATTCTTTATGGTCATGTTCCCAACCCTGCAACTAATGAGGCATCAAAAGTGGCCAACCAAGGTCTTCCTAAGATGATATGATAACCATTAAACTTGGTTTTGGGTTGCAGGACAAGGAAATGAGTGGGACACTCCCAGGAGTCAATGGAGACCATTACATCCTCAATAAATCCCTCGGGAGCTATTATGGGTCTATCTGCAAGCTGCAGTATGTAACCGGCCTCCTCGAAAATCTACCCAAGTAACTGTCCAACCGTGGTAAACGTGTGACGAGAGAGTTAACTATAAGGGATTCAACCTCCTTGGTGACCTTAAAGAAATGGAATCGACGGAAACAAATCAACCATGCCTTCCACATCAGCAACAATACCCCCAGGGGACGTCCCAGCCACTCAGGCATCCTACCGCTAGGTCCCACTGACCTTTTAGACCTCTTCACCTTTGGACGCTCTCGTGCTATGGGCATGCCAGCATCTAGGGACCTCTTGACACTCTCATAGGCCTACAAGCCACCATCCAAGGACTTTTTCCAGCGGACCTGTGCCAACATCCCTTGATCAAGGCACTTTTCTAACCCAGAATTTCGGCCACTCCCCAGAATTTGTGTAACTTTTAGAATCCATCGAAGACATGATGACAAAGATAAAAAAAAAAATAATAATAATGAGAAATAAAACTCAGGAATAGGACTAACCATCCCCAACTGCTATTGACATTCTGTCAAACACTTGGAATCAATGAAACCTACAGGTTTAGGATACAAGACAAAGCATGAATGACCAAAACCACTTATGAACCATGGAAAGAAGGATCACCAACGTCTCCATTGAGCTATTATAACATCAATTAGGTCTTGCATCCATCATTTTAACATTCAAAATTAACTACATGAAATAACCATGAAATGAATCAACCAATTAACCATGCTTATAACGAGAATAAAACCAGGTAAATATCAGAGATATGACATCCTTTAAATCCACATATAAACAAGTGAAAGAGTAAGAGAACTTAGCTTTCATTACTAATATGCAAATCTGAAAAGGTTCGGGACTTCCATGTACCAACCGACTGTAGACATGGGTGAACCAAATATTTCTTTTAGCCAATCACCACCATGCCATATTCCAAATGTGGATGTGGGATCTCATAAGAAAACCAATCCAAAAACAACCAAGGGAATCCAAAGGTTAAACCACCTCCACCCTCATCAAATCGTGATCACACCGAAACTGGTGCTCCGATCATAACCGAACCGAACTATGAATTCCATCTCCACTCCATCACTATCCTCGAGGAATTCTTGACTTCTTGTCTCTCAGGCTTTACCGCAATCCAACCACGGATCACTTGGCCCTAAATCGAGACCAGTCTCTCAGGCTTTACCACAATCTACACCGGATCATTAGGCCCTAAACTGAGATTCCTCCCTCAGAGTTTACCGTGTATCCTTCCAAAATGGATCAAGGGATTCCTTGGCCTTTGGGAATGAACCTTGAGACCACCTCCGCCCGAAGTTCTGAAATCCATCTGAAAAAACCAAAGATCCAAACCGAAAAAAATATCCCAACACCATGGCATCCAGAAAAAGGCGAGGCTAGGCCGAAAACCACTGTCATAACCCGGAAAATCCATGCCACTGACAACAAGAGAACCATACACCAACAAGAAAAGCCATGCATGTCCAAACCAACTAGGAAATCAAACATGCAATATGCTAACTGCAAGTATTCCTGATGAAGCTCCCTGATCCTGCTCTTCTTCCTTGATCCTTGCTTTCCTTCCTTTCCTTTCCTTGCTTGCTTTTCCCTTCCTTGCTCTAAAACCTAAGCAAAAACTTGAGCCAAGTGTTTACATTGACCAAGATGTTGCCAACTAATCCTCATAAGCCTTTTTGTCAATGAGTACTCTATTTTCTTCAATTTCCATCATTTTCATTCAATTTCCTCCTCACATGCAACCTATGACCTTTTACCTCACTTTTCTCCTAATTTCCTTTATTTTCATAAACAAATGAGCCAAAATTCCTTTTTTTCCTTTTAATGCCTTTGCCTTTTCCTTTGTCTTTGCCTTTTCCAAATGAGCCAAAATTCCATTTTTTCCTTTTAATGCCTTTGCCTTTTCCTTTGTCTTTGCCTTTTCCAATCTCCTTTGCCATAATAAACTGCAATCTCCTTTCCCATAGTAAACTGACTGAACACCCACACCAGGATGTCCTACCCAACATTAATCTTGGAATAAGTGTCCCTTGCCCATGGTCTTATTCTTTCCTTTATAGACCTTATTACATGGAATTTTCATGAGGGTTGTTACAAAATATCATAGTAGTCTTCCTCAAGCCCCCTTGGAGGTTTAGCTTGAGAATGGTTTCCCTAGTCATCACATTGATTGCAGCCCCAAGCTCAATCAAGGTATTAGGGACCATAATGCCATCAATGTGCACAAACACTACTGGGCTACCACTATCCAAGTACTTTGGGGAGATTACCCTCCCAAGCATTAGGTCAAACAATTGTCCAACAAAATGGATAGTGGGGTATCTATTCTTCTTCTCCCAGGTATTTTGAAACACACTTCCTTGATAAGCTTGTTGTAAATGGGGACATCTTTGATGGCTCGGAGAAGGGGTATTTTTACACACAAGTTCTTCAATTCTCCCCAAAGCTAAGCCTCTTCTAGGGCGTGTTGTTTAGGGTGGACCAACCATTCATGGTAAGGAGGTGCATTGGCTTGAGGGGCAGTCTATTCGTTCTCCTCAATCTCTCTATGTGGAAAAGGTGGGTGATTATCTAAGATCACCTTCCGAGAAGGAAGGTTGATCTCTTGGATTTCCACAACATAAGCATGCTAGGATGTCTCCCCACTGTAAACCTATTGTTCCTACTTATTGTTCAGGTTCAGATTGGGTTGAGAGAGCATTTGAGGTTTCTTAAGTGGGGTATGGTGAGGGAGCTATGGTTGAGGTTGAGGTGGAGGTAGTAGAGCAGGAGGTTGTGTTGTTTGAGGCCTCCACCCTGGTGAGAGGTTTCTCCATTGGGAATATTGTGGTGGATATGGTTGGAAAGCAGGGTTAATAGGACAAGGAGGATATTGAGGAGTATAAGGCCGAAGAGGAGGTGTGGGCCATGATGGATGAGTGGAAGGCAACCAACGCTGGAAAGGTGCATTCTTATTTGGATTTTAATGAGGATAGTGCACACTTGGCATTCCCTGCTAATATGTTTGAGGGCCTTAAGGCCTCCTTTGGTTAATAAAGCAGAGTTTCTCTGAACCACCTTTTTCCGCTTGGTATATAGCCTTCAGACCTATCATAGAGAGACGTTCCTCTATTGCATGATTTTCTTTACAAACAAAGCAGACTCCTATGACATTCAGTGGGCACTCATTCCTAGGGTGTCTCTCAGTGCATCTAAGGTGGAAGATACCTAGTGCCCTTTCTGCTTCCTCTTGGTTCCTTTTAGTTTGCGTTGTATCCATCTGTAGGGGAAACGTATGCAACATGCCACTCTTAAAATCCTCCAACGTACTTCCTATCCCATGTTTGAGAGCTAGTGTAAAGGGAGATGAACTAACCAAGCCTTTGATAGACCCACCCTTTTTTCTAGCAGCCCTAGAGTGATTTGTATATATTGTTTTGATGACATCATAAAGAAATTAAGAGATGTCTCTTCAAGACAATATGTTGAGGGTTTCCATTACATCCTCCCGGATCCCTCGTAGAAGAACTAACTTTAGTGATTCGAGATGAAGGGTACAATTAGCCCTCCTATAACTGAGTTGGAATCTTTCCTCATACTCCTCTAAGGATTCATTTGTTCCGAGGGTCATCCTAAATATTTCCTACTTTGTTTCCTTGGAACTGTAGTAATCACTGTACTTGTCATTGAAGGCTTGTTGCATTTAGGCCTAGGTAGTGATGTTTCCTTTAGGTAAATCATAAACGAGTGCAAGGGTACATCTTTGCGGGCAGACGGAAGTAAATTTAGCTTATGTTCATCCAAGGCATAGTCATAGGTCCTACAAAAAACAACAAATTCAAACACGAAGGTGTGAGGATCCCCAGAGGTTAGGCCATGGAAACGTAGAAGGAAACATGGCTTATATTATTCATTCTCGTTTACCCATTAGTTTCCATGATAGGAAAAATCTCATCTTATCTGTTTTTAGCCATGGTTTGTGTAGGTGAGATATGTTTTTCTTCCCCTATGCATTCCTCAAAAATTCCAGGTTCCTCTCCTAGAGGCTTTTTTAATTCCCATATAGTGAAAGAGGAAAGTTCACAATCACCAGAGAAGAATACAAGTTGACTTCTTGAAGGGGTGGGGGTTTCTGGTAAGAATTTCCCTTAATTTTCCCTACTCCTACGAGGCATGAAAGAACTAGCTATGTTTTTTGAATTCTCTTTCTCCTTTTTTTTTCCGTGGAGCTTTCAAACCAATAAGACTAATGCAAAGCAAAAAACAAGTAACTCATAAGTAGAAACAACACCTACTTGAACACCTCCCCAACAACAGCGCCAAAAAATGATGAGCTATGGTATTGCACCAAGGATGTTGCAACTCCCAATGCTTATTAACCTAAATTATCAACTTGGGGTTCATGCAAACTTAGAGGTGATAGTGCTATATGCACAACACGGTGGCTTCTAGTTATGTCATCCTCGATCATTAGATTAGATCAAGGTATTCAAATACCACTCCTTCGACTAACTACAAATATAATTTCTTATGAAAGCATATCGTGATTGCAAGGAGATGAACTTGATTCTAACGACAGGAATGAAAATACCATTAATTAAACGTAAATGCTAATTTAAATGTCATGAAAGGGAAAGGCTAGTCTAGTTGCAAAAGTAAACCCCGCCACTCTATATGCACACTGTTGTAGCGGCTACAACCACCCTCCAAAATTTTTCCTTAGATACATTTTGGAGCCTCCTTACCAACCATCCTCAACAGCATGTCTTGCACTATCAAGTGCATGAGATTTAGTGGTTTTCTAGCAGCTTCCCAGCCTCTGCATGATATCTTGTTACACTCTCATCAGAGGCTGCTTTTGTAGAGTTGGTCTAGTTGCTGGCTGAGCAACTCCCTCAAGAAATTGCGCAATACTAGAGGGGAACCAGTCTCCCCTCCAGAAATTGTGCAAATCTGACTTGCAGCCTACTGGGCTCAGAAACTGCGCAATTTCTATATGCAATACCTATATGTCATGTTGTTATCATTGTAAACTGCCCCTCAACCTCTTCTTTCAATATTATATTGGTTAAATGCGATGTACCATCGTCAACCCTTAGTCCTTGTTTTGATAGAATTCACTGATCAACCATTTAAGTGGGTTACTCATACAATTTTTTAAACAGTGTGGTGTGCATCACATGATAATGCTACATGGTCATGTAACATTGGTTCACAAGAGTGCTAGGGCATGGCCCACATCTGGTTAATTATTCAGATGGTCAAGATCACAAAGGGTGATCCAACGATATAATAACTTGGATAGATAACCTATCTTTATTTCCATTCCATTTCTTCATTTTGTATTTTTTGGCCACTTGACACGCTTCTCTGCAACTAAGACAGTTGCGTTGAGTTATGACCATAGACTTTCCCACTCAATTATTGGTGTGGCCATTTCATTCCCCATAAGAGATCTTAATATTCTCAAGAGAACAACTTGAATGCATTTTTGAGCTACTTAAGATGTAAACTTTGACCTTGGGAATTCGATTTTTTCCTCTCACTAGATTTATGTCATAACATGTGGGTGTCGTACATTAATTTTCTAAAAATATATACTCTTAAACACAAACACACACACACACAAATTTCATTTAATATGTTGATCTTTTTTGAATTTTTAAGGTAAATGAAGTTTTAGAATTTTAAAGCAAATTAATAACTAATAAAAATTTATTAAATATTTTTTAAATAATGAAATAATATCAAGTTCATTTTAAATAGTTAAAATAATTGTCAAGTGGGTGTAGATTAGGGAGGAGGTGATATTATCCTCCCCACTGAGGATTCCAACCCCATCTATACTGACATGCTCACTCCTTGGGAATCACATCTACATAAATAATTTGTCTATCTTAATAGAAATTAAATTAACATTGAAACTCAAAGAGAAATATAGTGATTAGAACATTCAAGATATCCCAAGTGCTAGAGCACATAGTTATCTTAAAGAGAGGGAATGAATTATTGGGATGAGAGTGGATAGACCTTCTTAGTTCATATTTTATTAGGGATTATAATTCAATTGCATTTACTTGGATATTGTAGGATGCATAAAATAGTATTTCTCAAGGAAGAGTATACCTAGTAGGCTATGTGCCATCCATGTTGTTGGATTCTTAAGCTCATTTATTTTACAATTCTAATTGATAGCAAATCCTGTGAAAAGTTTAACATTATAATTTTTTCTTAACATTTCTAAAGCATTGAAATTAGAACTCTACTGAAATCTTGATTAATAATAAAGTAAATATTTTTTCCAATTTAAGAATTTTAATATTTCCCAGGAGAAGAAAACCTTACACACACACGCACACACACACATATTTTCCAAACTACGATTTTTAATATTTCCTCGGAGAAGAAAACCTCTCTCTCACACACAAACACATTACAGTTGTAAAAAAAATTGTTTTTTAATATTTAATAAATTTCCACATTTTTTATAATTTTATTCAAATACACAATCAATACACTAACCTTATAATTTATTAGTAAATACAAAATCATTATAAATTTAGTTACAAACATAATATATAAATTATTCATTTAATTTAAATTTGAGTACTCGTGACTTTTATGGGATTCCCCAAAAATATGCTCAAAACTCCCAAAAATCTCACTTAAAGACTACTCCATTAAAATTACATCTAATTATACACATTTTAAATAAGCATGTGTAAGAGAAATATTATAAAGAATTAGAACCCTTATTGTATACCATCCTCATTTAAAGTTTGTTATATGAATATTGATGTTAGCATTTATGTTCATGGACATGAATAGTATGCATACAAGACTTCATTTTGAGTTGCTTATATTTGGTGAACCGGGTTGTTTGTAAAGATTAGAAAATTAACAATCTCTTAATAAGATTTTTAATGGTGTTTTAACTAGTATTAATGGATTTAATGATATTTAATTTAAAGATTCAATTTACTTGTTTTGGTGTTTTTTTTGTTGTTGATACTATTCTTTATGATATTATAACTTTTTGTTGTTTAATATTTATTTTCAAACTCAAATATAAATAATAAATAATGATCACATTTTTAACTTGTTCAAAACAAAAAACAAAAAAAAATAGATGAAGCTATTTAATTTATGTACCAAAATTTTCCAATTTATATTGGAATATTTAAATAAGAAATATATCCATATTTTAGCTATTTTAAGTTTTGAAGATTCAACAGGGATAATTTTCTGCCAATTTTAGTTGTATTAGGGAAGATATTTGTTAAAAGTTTGAAGTTTGAGTTGCATAACTTGCACAATTTAGGTGATAGAGGAGTTTTCAACCCATTTGTCTAGTCAAAAGCACATTTTAAACAACTAAACATCACAACCTCACTCACAATTGTGTGCAATAATTAAACAAAACCACAATTTAACATATAACATATTCACAATTTACTTCATGTATCTTGAGGTGGGTGATATTTAATGTTTTTGAAAATGGGATTTTGGCAATAATGTTTTGATTTGTATTAATGAATTTAATGATATTACTCAATTTTACTTGTTTTATATAGTTGGTAATTTTTTTGTTGTTGATGCAATTCTTTATGATATTATAATTTTTTTGTTATTCAATATGTAGTTTTAAACTCATAAATATATCACATTTCTGTCCTATCATGTTAAAAGAAGAACATGGAATAATTAGATGGAATTGTTTAGATTACATGACACAATTCCCTAGTTTTTTGTGGAATATTTAAACAAGAAATATAGTCGTAGTCTCGCTGTTTTAAGTTTTGGAGATTTCATAGGCATATTTTTTTGTCAAATTTTCCATTATTAAGGCATATATTTGTTAAAATTTAGAAGTTTGAGTTGTATAATCTAGAGGTAGGTGCCTGAGGAGTATTCAAGGGGTTGAATCCATTTTTTAGAAAAAAAACACACTTTAAACAACTAATATCACAATTCCCCCCACAAAGTTTGTTGTAACATTAACGAGTTGTTTTTAGTGAGATTTTTTGGAATCCTTTCTGGTGGGATTTTCCTGTCTAATTTCTCTAAAACCCTGCAGGAATTTATTGAAATCACTTTTCAGGATGGGTGCTGAATCTATATATACAATCAAAAAACGAGTTTAAATAACACAAATCAAAATGCCACCTCAATTTTTTCTCAGCCAAATTCTACAGTGAAAAGTCCAAAAAATTGTAAGAAAACAACTCCTCACCTTAATATATTTTTGCCACCTTAAAATATATATAATAATAATTATAAACGTGAGAAGTTTATTGTGATTGCGAAAATAGAGTTTTGGAAATGCTATTTTGCTTATATTTTCCATTCCAAGTTGGTCTGGTCATGTTTATTGTGGTTTGTGATCCAGCCAGAAATGAAATAAGAGTGAGTTTTGATTGAGGTTGGCCACGTTGAAAGAGCACATACATCCACTATGGCTGGAAGGTGGAGACCACTTACAACTATGCATTTGAGATCACCTCTCTATAAAAGCTCAGCTCATGAACTCGCCTTTGCAGAGAGTACCAACAGCAATACCGATTTCTGGATATCATATCATGGAGTCCAAGTGCTGCATTTGGATTCAATTTGTCGTGTATATTCTGGTAATCAATATTTGCAAGGCCGATGGCCGTGATATGGTAAGCCCTGGCCCTGGGAGATGGGAAGTGGTGGTTGAAAATGGAGGTGTGTCGGCGATGCATATGGCCGCCACCATTATGGGTACAGTGGTGATGTACGATTACGCAGATTTTGGTGATTCTAATATAAGCCTCGCAAATGGAATTTGCATAGGTAGATCAGCTGGTTATGATTGCTCAGCTCACTCCATAGAATACAACATTGCTAAAAACAAGGTGAGACCGTTGACGCTGAGGACTGATACTTGGTGTTCATCGGGAGCCTTTGCTGCGGACGGTACTTTGGTTAGCACTGGCGGATGGAACGATGGATACAAGAGCGTTCGTAAATTTGTACCTTGTGAAACTTCTACATGTGATTGGGTTGATCCAGCTGGTGAACCTGGATCTGGGCTTTTGGACAGTCGATGGTATGCTTCAAACCAGATCCTTCCTGACGGTAGAAGTATTGTTGTGGGCGGCAACTACGCTTTTACCTACGAATTCCTGCCACCAAGGAAGCCTGGTGAGGGAGCTTACGATCTGACGTTTCTAGAAGACACCTATGTGTCCCAAAACCTACAGAGCCTATACAATCTCTATCCTTTTCTTCATCTCTCATCCGATGGAAATCTCTTCATCTTCGCCAACCGTGATTCCATCTTGCTTGATTACCAAAGAAATGTTGTGGTCAGGCATTTTCCAAGAATCCCAGATGGCCCAAGAAATTACCCCACCACCGCCTCATCTGTGATGCTGCCACTGTCCGCATCTGATGCATTTCGGAGGACAGAAATTATGATCTGCGGTGGTGCTCCTGTTGAGAATTACAATTTGTCACTCGCAGGGATTTTCACTGACGCGCTCCAGAGCTGTGGAAGAATGGTTATCACAGATCCCAATGCCGATTGGGCAATGGAGAACATGCCTGCTCCCAGAGTTCTGGGAGATATGCTGCTTCTGCCCACCGGTGAAATTCTGATTATCAATGGAGCGGAGAAGGGATGTGCAGGTTATGGGCAAGCAACCAATCCAGCTCTTGCTCCTTATTTATACATGTTGGGTATTTTTCGTTTGCAATGGGATGGGAAAATACCAAAACCCCAAAATATAAAACACAGAGGCAATCCTCTGTTTCCTTTGCTCCAGGATCTTTTTGCACAGAGGACCCTTTTTAAAAAAAATAGCTGAGAACAGAGTATTTCATCACCATAAAAGATCTCTATTCATTAAAATAAAATGACTGATATACATTCATCCTCTTTGCTGAGAGGGATTTACCAAAAACAACATTAAACCAAAACTCTGTTTTCACCTGAGAATTTACTAAGA
>APFE030116401.1:156067-170296 GCA_000404065.3 Pinus taeda | reverse complement strand
TATGAGTCTTGGATTAGGAGCTGTCTCCTGGAGATCACGCAAACAATCAGTTCCAACAGATTCCACAACAGAAGCAGAATACGTGGCAACAACTGAAGCAACAAAAGAAATTGTGTGGCTCAGTAAAATTCTTGAAGATTTGCAGGTAAAACAAGTACAATAAACTCCATTCATGATTGACAATACCTCTGCAATAAAGTTGGCCAAGAACCCAAAGTTTCATGATCGAACGAAGCACATCAATACTAAATATCATCTGATTCGACATCATGTTGAGGCCAAAACAATCCATCTCCATCTTTGTTCCACAAATGAGCAAATTGCAGACATCTTCACCAAAGCGCTTAGAAGGGAAAAGCTTGAACGATTTAGAATGATGCTTGGACTCACCAACATCCCTTCAGATTAAAGGGGCGAATGTTGACACCTAATCCTTGTGATTGGGTGAATTATTGTAAATAGATAAATAGGAAATATGAACAGTCATTAGGAGACGAACTGAACAGTCTCTCCCTCATGTATATAATGAGGACCTACCTGATGGAATAAGACAGTCAATTATTTTTGCCTAATGGAGTTACTGCCTGGCCTGACATATTTATACACAAATGTTGATGATGAATAGATGCATTTGTTGGGCTTCTGAGCCTACATGAGTTGCTGGTCGGCTTGATAATTATTCCATAATCAAAATAAATTCATATCTCCATAAATAATTATCGGAATTGGATGATCTTTAGATCAATCCTACACCTCTCGACGAGAGGAATCTAATAAAAATATTATCAGCCATGAATAAGATGACCCACATAGAGTTTGGCCCTAGTTGCCAATTTTAACATGAAGTCCTTAGTTGTTATTCATGGTTTGTAAGCTATTTTAATCGATTTCCTTGATGACTTGTTGTACTAGAAGGCTAAGGGACACATTAGATCTTATGCAGGATTGGGTGTGGTCTCCATCTTGGGTTTGGTCTCCCTATACGGGGTCCTAACCCTCCAAAGGGTTACATTGGCACATGTAGGGTGTGTGTTGAGAGCCATGGGCGTCCACAACAATAGAAAACACTCCATGGATCCATAGAGATGTTCAAAGATTGCTTGAAATTCACCTATTGGACGAGAAAGATGCACCTGGTTCACCTTTGCCCAGCCAACACCATAGATGTACCATGCACTTGGCAGATGGCCCAAGACTTGTATTATGATATGGCATCACTTACACGATCATTTGAGCCCTTACAAATGGTCTACAAGCATCTTCGACTTACTTGGAGACCCATGAGGTCACTTGTGTGCCCTCACACCCATTGGGAGCACCTCAGGTTTATTATGTGGAGAACAAGGTCCAATACCTTGTCCATCATTTTGGAAGTCCTATGCATCACTATGGCACATATGGACTTCATCAGGCTTCTTAGAGAGCCCAAGAACATCGATTATTGATCATTCGACTTCTCAAGAGGCTTGTTATTTTGTTTATGAGCTAATTGTGAAAATTCCTAATCCTTAAGGAACCCCTAATGCAGCGAATCTGAATCTACTTCACCTACTAGATTTTTTAAATTACATTCATCAAGTTATTCTTCTGAATACTGAAGCAAATTATTTCTGCAGCCTAGACTAATTAAATATTTGACCTCATGAAACAAAACCAGAGCAAAGAACAAGATACATAGAACAAACTTATTTTTGGACACAATAGTCCACGGAAAAACCTAATGCGGGAAAACAGGTGCAGCAGTTCTGAGGGTTTATTATAATGCAGGAGAAATATATGAATACAAATCTAGGATGCTCATCTAGTAATCCTTTATAGAGAAAATACTGGTGAAAAATCTGAGTGAGTTTTACCTCACTTCACCCGGCAGAATTTCGGTTGATCCGACACAAGACTTGCTAACCTCGATTATTTCTACGTTACCTCTTCTGCCCTCTGCATCAGCTTTCCCGGATGTTCCAGCGGTTCTCGGTACTTCCGGTTGTTCCCGACAGTTTCTGCTTCTGCCCTCTCCATTAGCTTTCCCATTTGTTCCGACTGTTATCGACAGTTCCGGCGTTTGCCCACTGCGTCGACTTTCCAGGCAGTTCCGGCTTTCTGCCCTCTGCGTCGACTTTCTCGGTTGTTCTGGCAGTTCCCGACAATTCCGCCTGTTCTCGGCAGTTCCAACTCCTTCCCTCTGCGTCAGTTTTCCTCGCTGTTCCAGTAGTTCCTGATAGTGCCGGCTGTTCTTGACAGTTCCGACAATTCAAACAGTTCTCGATAGTTCCGACTATTCCCAACAGTTCCGATTGTTCACGATAGTTCCGGCTTTTGTGTGACAGACAGCTTTTCTTCTCTGCTGGTTCTCCCCGCCTCTTTGTCTGTATTATCTGGAAAGTCATCCCGGATTCTCACTGCCCCTCTCCTACAGAATCATCACTTAATTCGAAATCCTTAGCAAACCCTACGCTAGGAATCGAATTCTCGATCAATTGGTTCTCTCTATGTGTGTTTCCAAATGAACCCCAAGCCTCCATTTTATACTTTTCTTGTTGAGTCTTCAACGGCCGAGATTAAGTCTCTAATCAATGACTAAGATTAAAACATGACTTGATCCACCTTCTAGATCATTCTCACCCATATTTTGATTAATATCCATTAATATTTTAATTTTCCTAAGTTTAGACTTAGGAATCTTATTAAAAATATTAATTATTTTAATAAAATACAATCTAGGTGGAATTTCACCAAACGGTTTTTGGGTTCTTTAGAACTCATGTGCCTTAGCCTCTACACCAATTTTCAAGGCTAGAGCACTTCCGATGCTGCTAAAAACTAAAACTCCTTCTTAGCTAGGAAAGTGCTCTAGCAACAATGCCCAACTGCATGCTGTTGTGCATCTGAAAAATCTCTTTTTCCACACAGTTGCTACCACCAACATTGTGTTGTTGTTGCTACTGTACTGCTACACATGACACTGCCACTTGAAGAAATTTCAAGCCCCACTCTGGTTATCAATTCTACTTATCACTCCATGCATTTAGTTTTAAAGCCCAACATGATAAAAATTCAAAAATTTGGAAATGACAATAATTTTCTGAAAACACAAATTTAAAGATTTCACAATCGCTGAAATTGCAAAAATAAAACACACCAAAATTATGACAGCCACAAACAGAAAATAACACAGTGATTTTTGGTCAATGTGACCTTAGAAAAACCCCCTACAACTCTTGGGGAAAACCAGTTTGAGAGCTCTTTTCTATTTATGAAAATGCTTTTATAGAGAAACTGAAATACACAGTCTAAATTCAAGCAAATCTGCCTTGAAATTCGTGCCCTTGCTGCTGTCTCTCTTCCTTGATATTTGTGTTGGCCCTCTCCTTCTATATCTGTGGCTTTCTCCTACTGTACGTTTTTTTCCTTGGGACGCGTGCTAATAATGCTATTGCTCAGATTTGTTGAAATGTCTTCTTGCTACTCTCCTTCACTTCCTCACTACTCAGAAATTTTCTCCTTGCTCTCTCTTTTCTTTCTCTCAAATGCTTATAAAAGAATGAATTGTTTTTTCCCTCTTCACTTCTCCTTTTATTATCTAAATAATCTTTTGGGTTACCCTAAGATGTAATGGCTAAGATTCATTTAGATCTAAGGATGAGAATAAATGTGCATTTAATTTTCACTTTCTATTTTTTAACTCACCCATTTAGCCTTTTATTTCCATAGTCACTTTTTCGCTTTCTAATTCTTTATTCAATTTAATAAAGTCACCTTTAAAATAAAATGTAACTTTACCACTTACAAAGTCACTTTTAAATTACAATGTAACTTTACCACTTATAAAGTCACTTTAGGAGAAAAGTAAAAAATAAATTTGGACACTTTTTCTTAGGCCAAAGATCAAAGCCTTAGGGAACCACTTATCTTCTGGTACCCAAATTTAAACACTCCCTCTTACCGAGGAAAGTGTTCCTCATCACTCCCATCTTGTCTCTGAAGTAGACATGCTTGCCTCGTGGTAAGGCTTTGGTGAAAATGTTCGCTACCTACTCATTTGTGGAAATGTACTCAAGCTTAACAACTCCCTTTTGGACATAGTCTCTAATGAAGTGTTACTTGATCTCAATACTCTTTGACCTGTCATGAAAAACTGGATTCTCCGTGAGTTTTATGCAACTCTGATTATCACAGTGAATTACTGAAGGTCTCAATGCCTGACCAAATAGACCAAACAACATCTTGTGAAGCCATATGGCCTCACAACTAGCCAAACTAGCAGCCATATACTTTGCCTCAGCTGAACTCAATGCAAATGATTGTTGTTTCTGGCTGATCCACGACACAACTTCCAAACCTAACACAAAACAACACTCGGAAGTACTCTTCCTATCTGAAGTACAACCTGCCCAATCTAAATCCGTGTACTGTGCCAGCCTCACTACATCACACTGTCTATAATCTAGACCAAAATCCACAGTCCCCTGCAAGTAACGAAGAATGTGTTTTGCAACCATCCAGTGCACTCTTCTTGCCTCACACATGAACTGACTCATAGTGTTAACTGCAAAACATATATCTACTAGAGTGTTGACCAAATACGTCAAACAACCAATCAATTGTTTGTATAGAGTAGGATCCTCCAACTTGGAATCAGAAGCGTGAAGCTTCTTCCAGTTAGTGATCATAGGTGTAGACATGGGTTTGCAGTCCTCCATGTGAAATCTGCTAAGAATATCCACAATGTACTTCCCTTGTCCCAGGAAGAAATGCCCCCTCCTCCTGCCACACCTCCAATCTCAGAAAATAATGCATCAAGCCAATATCCTTCATCTCAAACTCTGAAGCAAGATCTCTCTTGCAACCCTCAATGAGTCTCTCTGCGCTAGTGATGATAAAGTCATCAACATACAACACCAGAATGAGAAGCTCCTCACCCACCACAATGAAGTATAGGTTTGGATCAAGTATGTATCAATCCTCGAGTACCAAACTTTGGGAGCTTGCTTCAGGGCATAGAGTGCCTTTTTCAATCTGCATACATGGGACTCCTTTCCATGCACCTCAAAGCCCTGCGACTGCTCAATATAAACCTCCTCCTGAATGAAGCCATTGAGAAATGCGGTCTTCACATCCATTTGGTGGATCTTCCAACCCATCTTTACTGCAATCAATATAATGGAGCGAATAGATGTATACCGAGCTACGGGAGCAAAGGTCTCCTCATAGTCAACTCCCTCTACCTGTGAGAACCCTCTCGCCACAAAGCGAGCCTTGAACTTCTTGATGCTGCCATCTGCAACATGCTTCATCTTGTAGAGCCATTTGGAAGTAACAACTGATTTTCCTTCACGCCTCAACACTACCTCCCAAACATTGTTCTTCATAATAGAAGAGTACACCTCCATCATGGCCTCTCTCCAGACCTGCTGGTTGGCTGCCTCCTCATAACTAGAAGGCTCAGAATCAAGAATGCTTGTTACCAATGCCATGTAACTACAAAACCGCTCAGGTGGTTTACTCTCTCTAACCTGTCTCTTTGGCCCAACAACTTATGTGGCCTCTTTCAAGGTATCTTGAAGCCACTTGGTCTTCCTCTTCCTTGAGCATACTTCTCCCACCGGAGCGAAAGAATCCTCATCATCATTAGAATCCTGAACTCCTGAAGGCCTGCCAGTTGACCTCATGCCTGTATCTGTGCTTGTAGATGCTGAAGTATGGTGCGAATTGTCCATTACTGGACTACCCTGTGAACTACTCGGCAGGCTGCTTTGCACGCTGCCCGAAGAACCACCCACCTGACTCTAAGAGCTTCTGCTCACTGATGGACCTGACACAGTAATCGATGTGCCTCTTGATCCTTGACCACTAGATCCCTGTGACTGACTCAATTGCTCCTAAGGGTTTGGTGACTCTGGATACTCTAACTCCTGTGACCTCCTGAAAGCTCTCTCCTCCTCGAACTTCACATCCCGCCAGACAACCATTTTCCTCTGCGCAAGAATATAAATCTGATAAGATTTTGAGGTCTCGCTATAACCCACAAAGATTCCCTTGTCTGCAGTGGGCTCTAGCTTGGTCTTGTTCTCCTTGGGGACATAGGAATATGTAAGGCACCCAAAGATACGAAAGTGCCAAAAATTAGGCTTCTTCCCAGAAAAAGCCTCCTCCGGAGTCACATTCCCTAAGGCACGATGTGGACTCCTGTTCTGCAAGTACACAGCAGTGTTGCAGGCCTCTACCCAAAAAAATAAAGGTAACCCCTGATTATGAAGCATGGCTTTAGCAGCCCCTGCAATGGATCTGTTCTTCCTCTCTACAACCCCATTCTGCTGGGGGTAGTAAGGAACTGTGAACTCCGTCCTAATGCCTGCCTCAGCACAAAAATCAACAAACTCACCAAGGGTATACTCCCCTCCATTGTCCGACTTGAGGACCTTGATCTTCCTACCTGTCTGGGTCTCCACAAGAGCTTTGAACTCTTGAAACCGCTTGAAGACCTCACTATTGGTCTTCAAGAAATAAATCTAGGTCTTCCTAGAGTAGTCATCAATGAATAAAACATAGTACTCATAGCCACTCAATGATACATGAGACATCCGACCACTCACATCGATATGTATCAAGTCAGGATCCCCATGGCACATCCTCTGCATACATCAAGGTGATCAGAACTGAAATCTAGCACACCAGTGGTGATCTTCCGCAATGTACTCAAGGCCCCGTGATACATGTGCCCCATCCTGCGGTGCCAAATCTCACACAACTTTGAACTGCTAGATCTGTTGTCAGTCCTATCTCGGGTGTTGCTACTCAATGCCATCAGGGGTTGGAATGAGAACTTGTACACCTTGGCATGGTGCACACCAATCTCTCTAGCTAAAGAAGTTGGAGTTCCCCTAGGATATACAAGCATCTGCCTTCTCCTGAACAACACATCATACCCTCTATCCGCAAGTGCTGAGACGGATATCAGGTTCTTCTTCATTCCAGGCACATATAGAACATCTGACACTTTCAAGGGAGGTTTGTGCCACCTATCAAATGTCAATGTCCCCACATCGACTGTGCTAACAATGTTGTCATTACCTGTGAAAATTCTATCACTGCAACGACTGATTTACTTTTCCTACTTATTTCATCATAAGTTATTCATGAAATTACTTCAACAAACATTAAAATAAATATTGCTGTAGATATCACGTCGTATTATGGAAACAAAAATATGCACACATTGACACAGTTATTTTGGACTAATGTCCCCGGAAAAACTCAATGTGGGAATATTGGTGCAACAATGGAGGATTTTATTATTCAACAATTTTGTTGTACAACAGGGTACCAAACTGGCTTACCCACAGATAGACAAACTTCTAGTACTTTCCTAAACCCAGCGTAGGCTATACTGATCTTTGCTATAGCCTAAAACCCTCTGTGATAGCCTGAAACCCCCTGCGTCAACCTATTGAGGCTCTGCGCAGCCTCTCTAGGCTTCTGTGTCACTCCTACAACCTCTGCGTCAATGACGCAGGCCCTTCTGGCTCTGCGTAGTCTCTACTGCCTCTGCGTGGCTTCCTCTGGCTCTGCGTCTACCTCTTCTACGCTAATCTCCCGTCTCTCTGTTCCGTACTTGCTGCCTCCTGACTGCTCTTCAGACCACTGGTTCAATTTCTCAGCAAACCCCGCTCCAGAAATTGAACCGACTGGTCTCCCTTAGTGTGTTCTCCAAGTGCCCTTCAAGCCTCTTCTTATACTTTTTCTGTTGACATCTCAATGGCTGAGATTAAGTCCCTAATCAATGGCTAAGATTAGATCTAGCTTGATCCATGTCATTTGGACCATTCTAACACAGATTCATATTAATACACATTAATATTTTATTTTCCCTAAGTTTAGATTTAGGGACTCCGTTAAAAATATAAATTATTTTAATATCTCCTGATCTGTTTAGAATCTACCCAAACCCTTTCTGTGTATTGGAGATCTCATGTGCCCCAACCTCTCCACCAAATTTCGTGGCTAGAGCACATCCGATGCTACCCGAAATCAACATCACCAAGTACTACCTCCATATCAATATCACCCTCTGAAAGCTCTGAGAAGTACTGTCTAACTCCTGTCATGTGGCAGGAAGTGCCATTGTCAACATACCAAATGCTAGAAGATGCTCTGCTAGTAGCGAGGAATGCACACTCCCTATGAACCTGTATGGCAGGTGATCCTACACTAGTGGCCTCACAAGCTATGAACCCAAACTCTTGATCAAATCTCTCTAAGAAGCTCTCTATCTTTGCAGAAGTTGTCATGGGTTTGTCTTTCCCTTTCTTGTTTTTCTTCTCCGGACACACAACAGCATAGTGTCCCAACCTAAGTAACCAAATTCGTTCATATAGCCCGGTGAACCCGAATCCTGCATGTCCGATACGATTCTCTTGAAAATTGTATCCTAAAATCAGATTTGAACGTGTCCTATTAGGATTTGTATGAATCCTATACGAATCTTGTGCATGGCCAGCGAATCCCGATTTTAGGATTCGTATCCCAAAAAACAATGAGAAACATTTGTCTCAGTGACCAATTTTTCAGTATTTTTGGAGAAGAATGTATGTTTTAAGTTCGGTGGACAAAAGTTTGCCTATGTAGTTTCTAGAATAGAATTTCTAGGGTTAGACTTCTTTTGTTGGAGGCTTATTCTCATCCTCAACTGCCAATCTCCAAGCAAATTTTGTACTGTAGATGTGTATTCCTCTAATACTAGAGAATCATCAATATCATGTTTTCTCTGAAAAACGACGAACTTGACAAGATTCAAGAAGTGATCTGAGATTTGAAAAGACTTAACTTTCACTACTCATACATTTGATTTGTTTGTCCTTTAGTTGGCAAAATCCTTTTAAGACTTTTAGAGAAGCGGATGTTTAATAAGTCACTGGCATTGTTGGAAGAGACATGACCCCAGATTTCAGATAATTTATCAGCAAAAATTAGCCCTGAGATGCAGATACTTGAATTTTGAAATAAAAGTCCCTATTGTCCAAAATGTTGTTCATCCTCTAGTAATAGGCATTTATGTTGCTAATATGCCTTAGATTATAGTTCCCTGTAACCATTTGCCATTTCATATAAGTATCTTTGTCTTTTGTATGCACTATGCATGCTATAGATGAAGATCTATGTTTGAAATTAATAAATTTGTATCATTAATTAAAATTTCTGTAAGAAATATCTAATTTTTATATTATATATAATATATTATATATATATATATTATATATAACGAATTCTACGTGTTTTGTTTCGGGGGGTCAACGTGTTCGAATCCGACACTACGAATCCCGAATCCCGAATCCCCGTGTCAAGTGACTTAGGTCCCAACTTACAACAATTCCAACATTTGACTTTGGAATAGTCCTTCTCCTTGTTTTGCTGCTTGCCTTGGCCTTTGCCTCCACTATTGGAAGCTTGCTTCTTTGCTCTGCCCTTCTTGCCTCTTGCTAACAATGCCACATTGTCATCCTCCTCCACCTGTTTGGCTGTCCCAAGATGGTCTTTTTTGATCTCATTCTGAATGCAATCATCCCACAACCTCTCTCAATCAGTAAGGTTTTCCCGTGCAACAATGCCATCCACAAAATTCTCCCAAGTCTTGGGAAGACCATTCAAAGCAATTCTCACCAACTCAGTGGGTGCAATGATCTCACCTACAGTTGCCAACTCATCTCTCAGTGGAGTGATCTTTGTGAGCTATGTGGTAGCACTGTTAGCTTTTTAGCCATTTTAATGGCCTTCAGTTTCTCCTTTAGGACCATTTTTCTATTTTCATTTGAGCTCTGGTAAAGACTGTCCACATCTCATGTGCATAAGTCTTTCCTCTCACATGAGGATTGACATGGTCTTTGATTCCTTCCAGAATTAATCTTTTTGCCTTAGCATTCTTTTTGTTAAACTATAACAACTGTACAGGGTCAGGAGGTACTACTACTAGGTTCTTTGTGGTATTTACCATAATGCCCCAGATTTTTGTTTCCCCAAAGATGCTCTAGATTCTCTTCTTCCATGCACTGTAGTTGTTCTGCTCGTCCAACCTATCTTCAACTTTCAAACCCAAAGACATGTTTCACTGTCCTATCAAACTGAAATTTTCAAATCTGTGGTAAAGGTTTTTGTTTACTGTGTAAGAATCAGTGTGCTGTAATTTTAGCTTTGCTGTCCCAAACTACAATTTTCAGCCAACCAAGCTATGATACCATGAAGAAATTTCAATCCCCACTCCGGTTATCAGTGTTACTTATCACTCCATGCATTTAGTTTTAAATCCAAGCATGATAAAAATTCTAAAATCTGGAAATGACAATAATTTTCTGAAAACACAAATTTAGAGATTTCACAACTGCTGAAATTGCATAAATAAAACACAGCAAAATTATGATAGCCAAACACAAAAAATAACACAGTGATTTTTGGACAATGTGACTCTGGAAAAACCCCCTACAACTCTTGGGGAAAAATAGTTTTAGATCTCTTCTTTATTTCTGAAAATGCTTTTACAGAGAAACTGAAATACACAGTAAAAATTCCAGCCAACACAAATTACAACTTATCTCGTTTTTCATGCTTGAACTTTGCCTCGAAAATCGTGCCAATCAGCAAACAGTCAAAACATAAATTTTCCAGCAATAAAATAGTATTAAATGTTGTACGGCCAGCCTCGAAAAACATGCCCTGAATTTGTTTTACAAACCGTTTGGACTGTATGGATTTCAGTAGTACGTCTGCCTCGAAATTCGTGCCCAAATCTACCTTGAAATTCATGCCCTTACTGTTGTCCCTCTTCCTTGATTTCTGTGCTGTCCATCTTCGTCGATATCGTGCCTTTCTCCTACTGTACGGTTTTGCCTTAGGATGCATGCCAATAAACGCTGCTACCCAGATTTGCTGAAATGTTTTCTTGCTGCTCTCTTTCACTTCCTCACTGCTCAGAAATTTTCTCCTTGCTCTCTCTTCTCTTTCTCTCAAATGCTTATGAAAGAATGAATTGATATTTTCCTCTTCTCTTCTTCTTTTATTCTCTAAATGACTTTTTGGGTTACCCTAAGATCTAATGGTTGAGATTCATTTAGATCTAGGGATAAGAATAAATGTGCATTTAATTCGCACTTACTATTTTTTAACTCACCCACTTAAATAAAGATCCACTTAACCTTTTATTTCTAGTCACTTTTTCACTTTCTAATTCTTCATTCCCTTTAATAAAGTCACCTTTAAATTAGAATGTAACTTTACCACTTATAAAATCACTTTCAAATTATAATGTAACTTTACCACCTAAGATACCGGATTCGCTCTAAAGGGGGCACGAATCCCGAATCCGTCGAATCCGACACGATTCGGTACGGATTCGTGTCCTTTTTTTCTGACACGTCGTGTCCTTTTTCCCCACGTCGTGTTAGATCGTGTCCCAAAAAAAATCGAATCGCGTCGCGTTTTTGAAACGAGTCTTGTGTGTGGGCGAATCGTGTCACGATTTTGTTCTGTTTGCGGGTTAAAAGGCGGGTGTTTGCGGCGTATTCACATTCTGAGTTTATGTGAGTGAGCAGTGCTGAGACTCGAGAGCAAGCTGCACGCTGAGAGGAGAGCAGACTGTCGTCGGTGCACCATAGCCAGGTAAGTTCCTCCCGCGGCTGACGGGTATAAACCCTGAAACTCAAACCGGTATATGACATATGTGCGTTCGCCGTTCAGTGAAAACCTCTGTCGGCTTTAGTATTTGCTCCATGTTTGAAATGTATGATAACAGAGATTATAATGAGCACGGGACTGTAATATCATCTTTCATATTTCATAGTGGAAGAAATTAAATCCCGTAGGTATGTTCTGGCTCCCATGCTACCCTGGTTGTCTGCGTTGTTTTGTAAATTTGCATGTATTGCTGGGTATGCTAAATGCCAATAGAAACGGATTAAGGAGTGTACACTTCAGGCTTCAATGCCAATAACTCTTTCAACACAGCATTAAAGATTGACAGATAAAACTCTTCCTTTTCTTTATCTTGTTGTGGACCGTGGTATATCCAGACCTTTCTTGATCTGAATATCCCAACAATTCTCGTCAATATTCACTTAACATTACCATTGGATTCCTTGTTTCTGGGTCGGAGTAAAGGACCTGTTGACTACTGGACTAGCACCTGATGATTTGGTGAAGACTCCATGCCCAAAGGATGATCCAGAGGACACTTGTACCATCAGATGTCATCAGTCAACAGAGTTTTTTAACTCTTCTTCTATCTTCTCATCATATTTCTTCTTTGTACCCAGATTCCACACCCTACGGGGAATTGTAATAAGTGATGCTAGTATGATGTTTCTTGAATTTGTAACAGGCCTAGGATGTGGGACTCGATCAGCAAACGAATACACCTTGGAGTGTTTTTTTTATCCGGTTAATTATCCCTTCTTTTCCCTTCTTTTTCAGAGGCGGATAATTTTCTGGATTTTTTCACTCGTGCACACCCCAAAGCCGAGGTGACGGTTTGAGGATTGAGCCCCTGACAATCTTAGTGTCTTGGGGTCGATGTAACCATACTAGATCACACGAAAAAGTTTCGTGGAATTTGGCTAGATCTAAGTAGGATTTTTTAATAGTTAAAAATTTCCCGCAAAACGGGATTTTTTAATTATTTTTTATGTAAAGGCATAAATAAGTGGCCTTAGGAGATGCCTGGGGCGTATGACCAGTCAAATTCATCCTCAGAGGCCCAGCATTCTCCTAGAGCCTACTTTTGGGGTCAAAAAATGACTCAGAGTCCCTGAAAAGGCGATTTTTCCAGTGACAGTGGCAAAAATGAAGAAAAAATTCAAAAAAATGAATAATTGGAAAAATTTATAAATTTGTCCCAAGTCAAAATAAGTCAAATTTTGACATGGAAGTAAAGCAGAGGATCAAGGGTGATGTGGCAAGCGATGTGGGGCCCACCTCATAAAGTTTCAGCTCAAGTCAAAGAAAGTCAACTCAAAGTCAAAGTCAAAGTCAAATCAAGTCAAGTCAAAGGCAAATGGAATTTCTTAAGTTACAACTTTGATTTATTATAAGGTTGAAAAAATGAAATTAAAGTTAATGTTTAAAATTGATAAGTGGGGAATGGACCCCACCCCACCTAGCTATCCATGTGATTTACGTATGGGAAATTTCAACCAAAAAAAAAAGCACATGCCAAATCAGCGAGATACACTCAGCAAATACGTGGGTCAACAGGTTTAACGCAGCTGGACAGTATTTAATGTGAGTGGGCAGCACACCATACAGATCAGCATAGTTAACGTATAGCTCAGCCATCCAAGGAATACGTACAGCCAATACGCATATTAAAACAGCACTTCAACGCAGATTTGGCAAGCATTCACGTGGGCAGCATCCCAGCATTTACATGGACAGCAGTTAGCAATTACACGCTCAGCAGTTTCCACGTGGTTTGCAACTCAGGTTAACGTGGGCAGCATGTGCATATTACACAGCCAGTTCAACGCATATGTTCCAGCTCAGCCATATGCATATGCTCCAGCATATTTAAAACAGCAGTTAAGTGGATATTACAGCAGTCACGTGGGCAGTTTAGTAACGTGGATGCAACAGCCAGTTAACATACACACTCAGATTTTCAACGCAGTTATCACAGCAAGTCATGAACAGCAGTTACGTGCCCACGTGGCAATTTATTCAGCAGTTCAGCCAGCAGTCTACAGGCAGTTAACACAGCAATACTTCACACATGGCAGCCACATGTTTATAACTCAGCAGTGATCTTCAGCATTTCCAGCAGTCATATCAGCCACTTGGAACTTGACTTGAAGCATTGAGATCTTCACCATTGCCACTTGTCATGGTCTTTTTTCATTGGGATTGTCTCCCATTTTCCTATTTATATGAGCCTTGGGCTCTTATTGTACATCATAGAACAAGCTATTGGGCTGGCGGAGACTCTGCCGGATTTTGTATTCAGCATTTACATTAATAAATAAAAGTCTTTGGGGTTACCAGCTTCTCTTGTGGTGCATGCCTTGGTACATGAGGTATATTTGTGTCGTTTAATATTCATGTGATTTTCATTTGCTATCTAGTTGTTTTTCATTTTGCCTGAAGGCACTATTGTCTAGGGAGGAGAGATTTGCAGCTATCTCAAATCTCTTCTGGGCTTGGTATATTTTGTACACTTGTTGTAGCTTTTCCATTCTCGGTTGAATGACAAGCTCA
>APFE030116401.1:142151-155161 GCA_000404065.3 Pinus taeda | reverse complement strand
CCCCTTAGCCGCGGAAGACAGGCTTAAACGGAGGGATCAGGGATCAGAGTGACAGCCCCCGGTCTGAGCGTTGTCGTGTCAATCCGCGCGACAACAGTCCCTCACCCATCTTTCATGATCGTATGTTTGAAGGTCGGCCTCCTAAACCTAAAGGTATGCCTTGTCATTTGGTAATTGAGTATTGTAGTTTTCTCATCATGGACACTTCTGGGCATGGATTAATGGGGGGATTCGGCAGAAAGAATGGGCTAGGTCTGTGCTCTTGTCCCCTAGACCCCTTTCGGATATTAACCTTGGATTCTAGTCCTGTGGGATCTCTTTTACTGACCATTTGGCTTTAGGGATGGTATTTCACGGGAAACCCTGATTTTGGTTGCATGGTTTGGCTCTCTCATCCACATATATTACCCCCCTTTCCACTCATTATTACCCCATTCATCATTTCTCCCACCTAGGTCCACATTCCTCCACTGGGTCCACATAGGGCTAACTCTCCCTTTCCCCTTGCCCACACTTTGGGTCAGGCTTGGAATGATGCCCCAGAGGTTGATGCAGTTAAAAAAAAGCAAAAGAAAAATTGACCACATTCAACAGGAAAACATACCACAAAATGCAAAAGATGGTCAAGACAAATGCATTTAGCACATGGGTAAAAGCCAACACATGAGCTCTACCCCATCATCATGACCATCACCCTTGTCCTGCACATTCTACGAGCCTCCTTCATCATATAGAAATCCATGATTGTCCCGACTCCCAACCCTTGGTGGGCAATGAACTGCCTCACCTTAAAAGGGGGTATCCATTGCTTAATCTCACACCTCATGCGCTTACCCCTTGAGCCTAGAGTAGTTAATTAAAGAAAAATCATAAAAAGCAAAAGGGCATATAAAGAAGGGCAAAAAGATTAAGGTCGAGGCACTTCATGTACCATGATTTCTCCCTCTTATACATTATATACCCAAGTGTGGGCTTCCCTTCTACTAGCTACCCTTGTACTCCAGCATGTGGCCCAGGGCTGCCCCTTCTCATCCCCTACTCCATTCACCTTTTTATCACATACGACCACATTTTAAAGGATGTACCTTGGACATATTATCCCCTTTAGAAGTAGAAACCACCTAACGGGATACTTGGTTAACTCCAATTGGAGTTTGGAGATATTAGCACATGCCAAAGCCCATTATGGAAAGGCAGGCCATTATGAAGTCCCCACTTGTGGTCCAAGGTTTGTAAGCTCTTTTACTCAATTTCATTGATGACTTGTTAAACTAGAAGGCTAAGGGATGCATTGGATCTTATGCAAGATTGCATGCGGTCTCAATCTTGGGTTTGGTCTCCCTATAAGGGGTCCTAACCCTCCAGAGGGCTACATTGGCACATATAGGGTGTGTGTTGAGAGCCATGGGCCTCCACAGCAGTAGACGGCACTCCATGGTTCCCCAGAGATGTTCAGAGATTGGCTCGAGATCCACCTATTGGACAAAGAAAAATGCACCTGGTTCACCTTTTCCCAGCCGGCCCCACAGATGTACCATGCACTTGGTAGCTGACCCAAGACTTGTAGGATGATGTGGCATCACCTACACTATCATCTGAGCCCTTACAAATGATCTACATGCATCTTTGACTCATTTGGAGACCCATGAGGTTATTATTGTGCCCCCACACCCACTAGGAGCACCACAGGTTTATTGTTTGGAGAACAAGGGGCCAAACCCTTGTCCATCACTTTTGAGGGTCCTATTCCTTCATTATGGCACCTATGAACCTCATCAGGCCTCTTGGAGGGCACTACGACATGTATTATTTATCGTTTCACCTCTTAAGAGGGCTAATGTTTCATTTGTGAGCTAGTTTTGTGGGCTTGTCACTAAAAGTTAGGTTATTAGCACATTATTTTATTTTAGGGATTATGTAGGGCTAAGAGACTAATTCGAACTCCTAACTAGTGTATAAATACAAATGAGATGATTTCATTATCTCATCATCACTTTGGATTGAATCACTCTTCTCTTTAGATAATTTCACACTTTTCTGGGATAAAGAATTGGAGCATGGATGAATTTTGATGTTTGGATTGGAGTATTTTATCTTGGAGCTTCTTTGTTGTCAAATTGTTGACGGTTAGATAATTCTATTACATGTAAGTACACAATTTTAATGCTATTCTTGTTTTACTTTTGTCATATGCATTGAATGAAATTTTCACTATAATAGAGCTAATTGTTGCATTGCATAATTGCAAATTTGTGGAATTATTGTTTCTATATAGCATCTCTCAATGTTTGGGCCATGTATGTGAATGAAATCTCCTAGGGATAATTTCACTGGTGAATTTCTCTTGATAAGCCATCTCTTTGCCAGGCGAAGTATAAATAGTTTTAGGTCTCTTTTGCTTGCCCCAAAGGCTAAGCGAAGTAGTCCTTAAAGCCTCCTTGATTGAAATACAAGTTCCTTTCTCATCATTCTCCTAGACTCCATTATCCCCAAGGGATTAAGGCATTGGTCCTCCAATAGGTGATCACTCAAAGAACATTTCTCTCCACTTTCCCTCTCTCTTCTAGGTCTAGCCAAGTTAGGTCACCTAGGGCATCACTTTCCCGACAAAATAGCCCAAGAAAAAGTTTGATCTCCTAACCTCTACTGCACTGGTGTGTCCTCAAGGCCTCCTCCAATTTTGAAGCCATTCCAACGATGGAGTTGTGAGATAACCCAAGCTCTAACTCTGAGATCAAACTTTGCCCTGGTATTCCCTAGGCTAGCACCTCATTGGATCAATTTGATACTTTTAATTGGAAATTCTTGCTTTGATCCTTCCTCCTTCCTTGTTTGGGTTAAGAACATCATTGGTTGCTAGATTCTCTCTCCTTAACCTAGGTCGGGTCCACTTGGTCCAGTGTGGTCCCACACCTTTGAAAAGTCAATTCTTCAAAAACCATTCGGGGAGTCAAGTTCAATAAGGATTTTGGGATTGGGAAACTCCATTATAAGGCACATTCCTCTAACCTAACCCTCAAATCCTCACCTCCTTATCCTAGAAATCTGTGTACCTTGCTTAAAAAGCAAGTAAGCTCTATTCTTAACCCACTTCTAGGAAAAGGATCATTAAGGTCACTTCACATCCATTGGTTTATTCATCCTTCACAAGTGACTTTCTATATATCGGGTCTCCTCCCATTGGTGAAAGTCTATAAAGAGTAGGGAATCTTAGTTGAGGTGACAATGGGCTAAGTCTCCATTGTTGCCCTTGGCCTAGTAGTTGTCCCCTTTAGGAATCGCCTTTAGGCCCCTTGCTAGTTTGAATGGTAACATTTTGACGTCGTTGTCGGGGACATGAAACGTGTGTTTTGTTCCCCATACGACATTACTGATATATCATTTGGCAACTCCATTGGAAGAACGAAGTCCTAGTTCCTCGTTGAACTTCAAAGTCAACGCTTGAAGGGTGAAGCAAACATTTGTGAACGCATTTTAATTCACCCTGGCGACTCCATTTTGGCATTATATGCAAGATCATGAAAAACGGTTAAAAAAGTATCCATGACATTAGCCTCAAAGAAGAACAAGACCTATGGGAAAGATTGGATTCGTGATCTGAGCTTTGTGATCATCTGATAGAGCACGAGAACGAGGCTAAAAGGATTAAAGCCAATATGCATGGAGGATTGGTTCCATGTACATGAATTTTTTATGGTATTAAATGCAATCTCTGGCATGCTACTATTCTTAATTGTTTAGTGTTGTAACCGCATACGAAGTAAACCCATGAGGACTATAAACTGATGTGTCTTGTTGATGTTGCTAAAGATTCATCTATCTATTCATTGTTGCACATTAATTGTCATTTACGATAAGTTGTAAAGGCTACTATGTTTTTGCTACAATATATCCTTATGCTCTTGATAACCCTAAGGGTAAAAATTCCCTAGGTACATTACAAAGTGTGGCTTGGATTAACAAGGAAAAAGAATACTTTGAAATACATAATTTTCACTTTGAAAAGGCGAAAGTAAACTAAGCTTCTATGCAACAATAAGGCCATGCATATAATTGGTACATGTGGTGGAAGGCACTGACCAAAGTAAGCTTTTGTCCAAGTTTGAAGGTGATTTCTTTAAAAGAATTCAAGGTGTCATAGAGAAGAACTTACTTTGCAAAACTTACCAAAATACAAGAAAAAGGTGATTTGGATAAATACACACACAAATGGGAAGCACTAGCAACGCGAGTTCTTGACTTATCAGATGATCAACTACTTATGACTTATGTGCATGGATTAAAGTCGTACACAAGGAAGGAATTAGAAGCACATAATGTCGCAGCTATGGAAAAAGCTACACGTAAAGCAAAAGGTGTAGAAAATAAATTAAAAAGGTCATTACAAAAATTTGACAAGGTTTACTCAAGATAGAAGACACCTTAAGCGATAGACATGGGAAATCCAAGGTACCTTCCACAATGTCTAAGAGAAGGAAGTAAACTTACTTCAGGCCCAGAGAATAAAAAAAGGAAAAAGTAAGTATTGTGGAGAAAAGTGAGGACCCTTGACATAGGTGTTTTAGGTGAGACAACATCAAAAATTTATACGAATGTGAAGCAAAAAGAGAAGATAATTCAAATAGTGAAAAGTCAGATGAAGAAGGCACAAGAAACCTTCAAAATTTTCTCTTTGAATCAAATGATGAGAATGCACCAAGAATATCATTAGCAACCATAATAGGTATAGTCCAACCAAAAACATTAAAATTGAAGGGGCACATAAAAAAGAAAAATGTTATGATTTTGTTAAGTTATGGTATATTCTATGCTTAGAGAAGTTTACTTCTTTTTATTATTATTATCCACAGATTAGCAATCACCTGTACAGTAAGTAAAGTGCAAATAGAACATTAAATGATCAACAAAAAACAAGCCAAGACAAGAGACACAAGATGTGGTGGCTAGCCAGGGACAAACCCCAATATGGGGAAACCCTTTGATCAAATCTTCCTTTATCTTCAATAATTCAACAGAGAGAAATAGTACATAAATCTGATTTACATCAGTAGCAACAAACCCTAGATCAACGGCATCAGTCAATATCTGTCAGATCATCTAAATCAGCGGCATCAGCATCAGTGGCATTATCAGCATCACCGGCATCATCGGCATCATCGGCATCATCAGCGTCACCGTCATCACTGGCATCATAGGCATCACTGGCATCACCGACATCATCGGCATCATCGGCATCATCGGCATCGACATCACCGGCATCACTGACATCATCGGTATCATCAACATCATCGGCATCACCGGCATCATCGGTATCATCAACATCACCAACATCATCGGCATCATTAGCATCATCGGCATCAGCAGTGTCCTTCCTTCCACGTGTGAGAGAAGAGTCCCTTTCTGTGCAGTAGGAGTAGAGCCTCTTTTCTGCGCAGGGGAGAGAGAGAGATGTGATGAGATGTGTGTGTCCAAATGAGGAAAAGACCTCCTGTATTTATACACAACTGTTGATAATTGAATAGATGCGACTGTTAGGCTTCTGAGCCTACATGAGTTGCTAGTCGGCTTGATAATTATTCCATAATCAAAATAAATTCATATCTCCATAAATACTTATCGGAATCGGATGATCTTTAGATCAATCCTACACCTCTCGACGAGAGGAATCTATAAAAAAAATATTATCAACCATGAATAAGATGACCCACATGGAGTTTGGCCCTAGTTGCCAATTTTAACACTCCCTCTCAACTAGGGAGAACTCTATCTGCAATCTATCTATCGGTCGCTACTATTCATCCATCTAATGCACTACCCTGTACAGCTTGACCCCTGCTCTGTTCCGCTTTACCCTACCTACTCTGCTCAGTTTTGCTCTGCCCTATTCTAATCTGCTCTACTCTGCTCTGTTCTACTCTCCTCTGCTTTGTCCAAATTATGAAGAAGAAGAAATGATCGAGGATGTATCATACTGACTCAAAGTCAGTCTCAAAGTGTGTACCATTGGTCCTAGACTAGTCTCAATCGACCCAAAGTCAGCGTCATAGTGGGCACAACTCCTACAACTGGTCCCAGACCAGTATCATCCTCCACTGACTCAAAGTCAGTCTCAGAGTGCGTACCACTGGTCCCAAAACAATCTCAACCGACCCAAAGTCAACGTCATAGTGGGTACAACTCCTACCACTGGTCCCAGACCAGTATCATTGATCCCAGATCAATCATTCTAGCATAGGGAGTACAGTAGATACAATGATGCGTCCACCGGTACTATTATGGTCCCTATCCTCATTTCCTTGCTCATTAATCAGATGAGAGGTACTTCCCATGAGTCCTAGACTACATGGGTAGAATGCCTCAACAAGAGAACTAATCATCTTGTCCACAGGAGAGCGAATCATCCTGTCCCACAAGAAAGCGAATCATCTTGTCCACAGGAGAGCGAATCATCCTATCCCACAAGAAAGCGAATCATCTTGTCCATAGGAGAGCGAATCATCCTGTCCAGTGGATGCAAGGAGAACTAATCATCCTAGCCCATAGGAGAGCGAATCATCCTATTCCACAATCCCCATGGAGAACACATCATCCAAGCCTCACAGGAGAACTAATCATCCTACTACACAATCGTCATGGAGAACACATCATCCAGACCTCACAGGAGAACTAATCATCCTGCTACACAATCGTCATGGAGAACACATCATCTAGACCTCACAGGAGAACTAATCATCCTGCTACACAATCGTCATGCCGAACACATCATCCAGACCTCATAGGAGAACTAATCATCCCGCTACACAATTGTCATGGAGAACACATCAACCAAACCTCACAAGAGAATTAATCATCCTGCTACATAGTCGCCATGGGGTGTCATAAGGAATGTTTTGATTCTTTTACCCTGTACACGTACACCACCAAGGGATGGTGAGTCACCCTGTGCTCATATATCGCTCTAAGAAGTACCCCGCGCCCCCCCCCCCCCGAGCTCCAAGAGCTCCATAAATCATACAGGACCCTCATCAGAGGATTTCTGAACGACACTAAGTTGTTCTCGGAAAGTCAAAAATTTGACCTTTCCTAAGGGTTTTGTCAGAATGTCAGCGACCTGTTCATCTATACCAATATGTTGGAGCCTTATAGCTCCCTGTTGCACCATATCTCGAATATAGTGGTACCTAATATCGATATGCTTGGAGAGATCATGAAATACGGGACTCTCTAATAAACGAATCCCACTCTGGTTATCACACAGGATCACAGTGGTATCCAATGTAAATCCAAACAGCTCACTGAAGAGCTTTCATAACTAGACTGCCTCGCAGGAGGCCATGCTAGCAGCAATGTATTTTGCCTTGGCAGTGCTCAGAGCCACCGACTTCTGCTACTTGCTCATCCAGGGTATCGAGGCAAATTCCAAAGAGAACCAGCACTGAGAAGTGCTCTCCACACTGCCTGCCCATTCAGCATTCGAATAATCATGCAGTTTCATATTTCCAGCAATGTATTTCAATCCATGAGAAATTGTGCCCCAAAGACAGCTCATTAGATTCTTGGCATCAATCCAATGAGGCTCAACCAAATATGAGCTCACCATGCTCACTGCAAAACATATCTTCGGACAGAGGTTCACCAAAAACATCAACGTGAATGAGTTTATGAAACTCAGAGGCATTTCCCAAATCTGGTCTGACATTACTACCATATAACTTCTGAAAGTTAAGATCCTCGAGGTAGTCACAAGCTTGCAGTCCACCATAACAAATCTTTCCAATATCTTCACCACATATTTTCCTTGAGATAGGAAAATTTCCCTTGGCTTCTGCCAGACTTCAAGTCCTAGGAAATAGTGCATCAGTCCTAGGTCCTTCATTTCAAATTCAAAATCCAACCCCCTCTTACATTTGTGAATGAGAGGGTTGGCACTTGTTAGAAAGAGGTCATCCACATACAGCTCCAGTATGAGAGGTTTGTCATCTTCAACCTTAGAGTAAAGGTTAGGATCGACTTCATTCCTAGTTAATCCCAACTTCATCAAGTAGCTATCAATCCTCTCATACTATGCTCGGGGTGCTTGATTTAGCCCATAGAGAGCCTTCTTCAACCTACATACATGAGATTTTCGATCATAAATCTCAAATTCTTCGGATTGCTCCACGTAGACCTCTTCTTTGATCGAACCATGCAAGAATGTGGTCTTGACATCCATCTAATGTAGGTTCCATCTTTGTAAAGCCACAAGGGCTATGATCGAGCGGATGGTGGTATATCTGGCAACAGGGACAAATATCTCGTCATACTCCTTTTCTTTCGATTCCCTGGTGTCATCTTCTTGAGAGCTCCTCGCTGTAGGAAGATTGTTCACCTGGCTGAGAGCCATATCTTTGTCAAAGGTGACATCATGACTAATCACGACTTCCCTTTGATCGGCTACATAGATTCTGTAACCTTTCATTATAGCCCAGAAGATTCCTTTCGGTGAACATTTCTTCAGGAGTCTTGGAACCTAATGCTTGATGAGGGCATCAGTTTTGTACTTATAAGGCGGTGTTTGCAGCTTCATCCCATAGAAACTTCGGAAGTCTTTGACCATGGAGCATGGCACGGACAGCGTCCACAATCGTACAGTCCTTCCTTTCCGCCACACCATTCTGTTCAAGAGTATATGGTGTAGTAGTCTCCCTTTTAATGCTAGCCTCTTAATAAAAGTCATGAAACTTGTTAGATTCATATTCAGTCCCATTATCAGTCCTTAAGATCTTGATTTCTTTTCGGTTTAATTCTCGATCAAGGCTTTGAAGTGTCGAAACCAATAGAACACTCATCCTTCTTTTTCAAGAAGTATATCCAAGTCTTTCAAGAATAGTCATCTCTAAAAGTAAGGTAATATGAATATCCTCCCAAGGAGTTCACAGGCATTATATCAGATATGTCTGAGTGAACCAACTGTAATATATCGAAGGTCTTGCTTTGGCTTGAGGGGAATGGTTCCCTTTTGAGCTTTCCTTCAGCACATCCCGGACATAAACCTTCTTTCTCTACTTGGAATTTGGGCATCCCTGTCACCATTTGTCTTACATCGAGTAGAGCTTTATAATGAAGGTGGGCAAAACTCCGATGCCAAAGTTCAAACTGAAGAGATGTGTTACAAGACATGACACCTAGCGGACTTCCACCGACCTGATATAATGAATCAACTCGAAACCCAAGAGTAAAGGCATCTTTAACTTTAAATAAACTCACTTGTCTATCGTAGATTTCTTTGGAGGTGTTCAACTCAAAAACATAGGCCACCAAGCGCTTGTTGATAGAGTCCCGGACGATCTTCTTTGTTTTGACTTCACCAGTTTTCCATTTGTTCCTGACAACAGTGGGTGCATTTGATGGAGGCTCAACAATATGCCTCTCACATGGTCCAACACTCCTTGATCTTCTAAGGTTAGATCGAGAGACATCTTCCATCCGTGATAGTCAAACTTCTCACGGAGCTTGTCTTTGGCAGGGAAGAGTGTTGACAACCCCATAGTTCTTTTAGGATAGCCTTGCCAATCTTCTCTTTGATGATTGCTCCTGCTCTTGCTCAAGCTTTGTCTTCACCTCAACTCCGATACCATCTTAAGTTATGGTATGTTCTATGTTTAGAGCAGTTTACTTCCTTTTATTATTATTATCCACAGATTAGCAATCACTTGTACAGTGAGTAAATTGCAGATAGAACATTAAACAATCAATAGAAAACAAGCCAAGACAAGGGACACAAGATGTGACGGCTAGCCAGGGACAAACCCCAATATGGGGAAACCCTTTGATCAAATCTTCCTTTATCTTCAATAATTCAACAAAGAGAAATAGTACATAAATCTGATTTACATCAGCAGCAGCAAACCCTAGATCAGTGGCATCGGCGACATCAGTCAATATCTGTCAGATCATCTAGATCAGTGGCATCAGCATCATCGGCATCACTGGCATCATCGGCATCACCGACATCATCGGCATCACTGGCATCAGCATCATCGGCATCACCGGCAACACTGGCATGATCGGCATCATCGGCATCACCGACATCATCGCCATCATCGCCATCACCAGCATCATCGACATCATCGGCATCACCTGCATCAGCAGCATCCTTCCTTCCACACGTGTGAGAGAAGAGTCCCTTTCTGCACAATAGGAGAAGAGCCTCTTTTCTACGCAGAAGAGAGAGAGAGAGAGATGTGATGAGATGTGTGTGTCCAAATGAGGAAAAAGCCTCCTGTATTTATACACAACTATTGATGATTGAATAGATGCGACTGTTGGGTTTCTAAGCCTACATGAGTTGTTGGTCGGCTTGATAATTATTCCATAATCAAAATAAATTCATATCTCCATAAATACTTATCAGAATCGGATGATCTTTAGATCAATCCTACACCTCTCGACGAGAGGAATCTAATAAAAATATTAATAGCCATGAATAAGATGACCCACATGGAGTTTGGCCCTAGTTGCCAATTTTAGCAATTTCTTATCTTATATATAATATATATATATATATAGGGAAGTACCCATAATTTTGTCAATATAAATCTCACAAAGAGACTAAATCATTTTAGATACCATGTGCCTAATAGGAAGATGATGGTGGTAGATTGAAATAAATCAAAGATGTGGGAAAATACCACAATATGAAGCTGCAAATTTAAGATTATAACCTAGAATCCCAATTCTACATTGTACCCTTAGGAAGAGTAGATGTAGTCTTAAGATTCAAATAGCTACAAACATTAGGTACTTACAATGCTAACCACCAAAAACGCTTTATTAAATTTAAGTGGCAAGGGGAAAGATACAAGTTGTCTAGGTTCTAACCTTCCCAAACTCAAATTATGTCATCCCATCAAACAGAGAAGCTAACCCGAAAGTGAGCACCAACTTATATGGTACAATGTCACCAAAGGAAGCTAGTATTATCAAAATCCAACTAAACCAGGTTAAACCGACCAGTATAGCTATTTTTGAGGGAAAATTGATATGAACCGATGTCACAGACCAGAAAAGGCATGTTCCCCAGTTCTTATACAGGCCCAGTGAGTTCAGTACCAAACCGGCTAATTTTGTACAATGCTACCAAGTGTTGATTTTTTTAAGTATTCTATACTGACAATTATCTTTCATGATTATGATCTTTTACATTCTTTTTTTTTTTTTTTGAATCTAGGATAATTGGTAAGTGGTGAGAGTTATCCTGAACAGACCTAGGATCAAATCTAACTGGCTGCCACTATAAACCTAGGCTACGTGCAACAACCTGCAAGCTGCACAATAGTAGGAAACTTATGCCTCAACGAGAGTCGAGACGTCCGCTATGGGGTCGCCTACTCTTCTAGCCAAGACACAACAGGTCAAATATATACTCAATGAGATTTGAACCCTCATCTCATGGGTTTCACCCAGCGAAACTCATCGTTAAACCTCATATCACTGTATTATGATCTTTTACATTCTTATTCATTAGTTCCATCATTCAATAAGTACACAAAAGACATCAACCATACAGTAAAGAGGCAGCCACACAAAGAACATAAAGTTTTACCCTCGGAAAACCCACCATGGGGAAAAAGCCAGCCAACCTTTTCCTTAGAGAATCAATGCAATAAGAGATGCATCAAATTCAACAAACTAGCAAGATGACCAACCACCAAAGACCAAGTTAGCCCTCCATAATTCTATCCACAGGGATCTCTGCGACAAGGTCAAGAAGATATCTTCCAAGTCTACTTCGGATCTTGCACTATGCTACTTAGATCAACCTTTAACCACAGAGATATAGCCTCTGACTTGCGCACTACTTCACAAAATATTAGCCTTAGATAAGCCTCAAAAAAAGTGCATGGGTCCATGAAATATATTAGTCGCAAAGCACACTGTTCCACAAAGATACATTAGCCTCATATCTGCACTGAACTGCAGGAGCTATTGGCCTCAAACTCGCATAGGACCGCAGGAGATATGGGCCTCAGACTTGCGCACAGAAACACAAAGAAGTAGCCTCAAATCAAGGAGTTGTTCCACAAAAGGTATGCCTCAAAAATGCAAGTTATCTTGTCTCAGATGAACAAGCCCCAAATTAGATCCGAAATTATGTCTTTTGGAAAGCAAATAGGCACTATTTATAGTTGTTCATCCATGAGAAAGGGCACATCTCTTGGGCAAGCCAACTTGATCCTTGGAGGGCCGAGTTGGTCTTTGTGGAGACAAAAAATACAAATTTAAATTTTCATTTTTCACACCCTTAATGAACCTTATAAATTTTTTCTTTTGAATACAAAACAAGTCTTTTTTCTGCAAGCATGAAGAACATGCTTCATATAATTTTCTTTTGTAACTATTACAATGTACAAGTGATACATTTGTTGGAAATCACACTGAGAGGGGGGGGGTGAATCAGTATTATCAAATCAGATACTTTTTCATTTTCATACTCAGATTCATATACGCTACTTCAGTTAAGGATATTCGCGTATATACGCGACTGTGTTAAAAGCAACTAGCGTACATCCAGTAACCTTTATGATTTAGTTAGTTCATCTTCAGTGAATGCATCAGAACATTATTAACCATATGAACAGTAAACAGAACAAATCATCACACGTAAAGAGCACACATGAACACCATGATATAAGGTGGAAACCCAATGTGGGTGAAAACCACCTGCTGCAATTCGTCTCTTTCTTCCTTTAATAAGAAACTTCTTTTACAATGTACTGGTGCAGTCCTTTACTAGCACGCAGGCTTCAAACTGCAGAAGGCTACAACCCTCTCTCGTTTTCCAGCTACTTCTGGAAGGGAGCGACAACCCCCTTAGCTCTTGTACTAGCTGATATACTAGTACATAGGTGCTGACCTACAGAAGGCTACAACCTTCTCTTTCTTTCAAGGACCACGTTTCATTAATTTTCAGACTGGATCCATAAGTACAAAACAATCACTGCTGCAATACAATCATCAACTTATACTTG
>APFE030116401.1:119685-142131 GCA_000404065.3 Pinus taeda | reverse complement strand
TACTTGCATCATAAATCTCTAAATCACCCAATACTGAATCACTGAAACCCTGTCATCAAAAACACAGAACACAAACCAGAGCCCAGAACTCTGCAACAGCCACTAGAATCAGCAGCAACCTGAAACACCAAATCTCATAATGCATACGCTACTTGACTATATCAAAACCGCGTGTATACGCGCTTTCACCAAAGACAACCCACGTACAGATCTAAAGATAATTACTTATAACTTCGCCATCATATCCAACTCGAGCCAAGCATCACAAACCGATAACCAGCAATACTAGATCTTCCCACTTCGTCAGACATCCATTCCTTGCTCTACACTTTTGCCTAATGATCTTCTTCTTATATAGGTTAGGCTTCTCTCAATACCATGATCCAAAACCATGTAGAACCAATACCTTGGACCCAATACCTGGGGTCGTCATTTCGAACCAAATACCATGGACCAATACCAAAATATCATGGATCAAATACCACAGACCAAAACCATGGTTTCCGACATGTACGCGCCTTTCCTTCTGTGAACCTGCGTGTGTACGTGTACGCGCCTTTTGCTCCGCTAACCCGCGTATATACGTTGCTTTGTCACAATGAACCTGCATATATCTCTTTCTTGACCTGCTGTACTAAGATTTGTCCTCTGATTAAGTTGCCATCACCTATATCAAACCTTTGAGTGAGTTGCCATCAAGGACAACACCTGTATCATAATGCCAACAACATTATGAAGACTGACCATAGCTACAAAAATTTAAGACTCCCACTTAGCTAGGGAGGTATTCGTAGTGACTATCCAGATGTTCTTTGTATACATGATCTCTCTAAGAAAAGGTTATAAGTTTTAATCAATCCAAGTACCATAATCAGGTTGACAGTTGTGACACGTAGTAAAACAAGTTACCATAATCAGGGCAACAATTGTGACACATGGTACATCAAATCCAAGTTCCATAATTAGGTCACAATTGTGACATGTGGTAAAACAAGTTACCATAATCAGGTCAGCAATTGTGGCACATGGTACATTGATAGCATCATCAATATCATAACCACCAACATCAATCATACATAATCACGGTGCACCATCAAACAACTATAGACATAGTCTAGGTAAAACACCAAAGGCCTCATCAATTATAAACAAGCTCACTCTAGAAATAGATATGAGCATGATGTTGGGAGGCTAGAGCCTTTAGGACCATTCTCCCTAATCCAAGTCAAAGTGACACACGGACAACATCCCTAATCAGGTTACTATACAATGAAACAGGGAGAATGATTGTCCTTTGTCGGACCATTTTCCTATACAGGTCAAAGTGACACAAGGACTATAGCCCTAATCAGATCACTCTACAATGACACAGGAAAATTTAGTCCATCAGACAATTCTTCGTAATTCTGGTCAATGTACTTGTTACAAGGATAACATCTCTAATTCCAATCAGAGTACATGACATGGGAAGAATATCAAGTCATGATGCTATCTAATATGTCAAATCATTCTCCCTAATTCCAATCAATGTACTTAACATAGGGATAACATCCCTAATTCCAGTCAGAGTAAATGACATGGGGAGAAACCATATCCTTGATGCAATCAGTACTCCCTCTAAATTAGAGAGGCATTTTCCACAAGCCCAAGCTTGTCCCAGAAGTACACGAACATCCCTCTAGCAAAAGGCTTCGTCAACATATTGGCTATCTGCTCATCAATGGAAATATATTCGAGCTTCACTACTCCCTTTTGTTCCATGTCTATCATCATGGCCATCACCTGCACTTGATCAAAACTTGCAAGTAACCTCTAAAGCTTCAACTTGCCAATTCAGCTGCAATATACATAGCCTTTGCCATATTGTTTCATGCTTACCCAATAAATTATAAAGGAACCCCAAACAGAAGAAATATCTTGAGAAACTCTTTACAGCTTCACATGATCCATCATCACAGATGCTTTCAAGTCACCTTAGTCCATCATCCAGGAATCCAAGGTCAACTTTCTTTGAGGTCATAACAGGGCTTTCTGATTGCTTCCTTTGGAGGCAATAGTTGCTCCCTGTGACACATGAGTCCTTCAACTTCCGTCGAAGATAAATCATAAATAGGATCATCCTTGATCCATTCAACCAAGCCCAAAGTCTTCTTTAATCATGAAGCATGTTTTCATACCCTTCAAAAGTCTGCGACAACTCTTACAACTAAGGCAAATCCCTTGACATGATCCACTCCCTCTCTCAAGGAGAACCTTCTCAAATCTTGCTTCCATGTTGCCATTTGTTACATGCTAGATCTTGACTTCTCTTTGACATACTTCTAAACTTGGGTTTTATTTGATACAATATCCTTAAAGTAGAAATTTTGGAAAATTTTCTTGCTTTGCTTCGTTCTTCCACTTTATCCATCTGTTGTCAAAGCCTTGGCAACTTCTACTATGTACGTGCAATCCTCACATGAGGCCATGGAAGAACAAATACAACGAAGCAAAGAATTCAAAGACAAGAGACTAACTCAATAAAATAGCAACAATAAGGATAAACAAATAAGAGAGATATTAAATACTTCTCTTTTGAGAAGAATGTCAACTCCCTCTTGGTCTTTAGTCTTCTTGTATCCATCAGCAAATTTATTGGCTTCATACACATCATCATCATCATGTCATTCCTTTCTAGGGTTTCTTCTTTCAACAAAAACATTTGATCCTAGGGTATTCCCACGGACCATAGACTTTCTTCTCCGAGCCCTTATGATTTGCTAGCGTTTACTACCCCTAGTTATTCAAAATATCTAGAACCTTAGACTTGATTGCACATGTGATGAAATTCATTAAATAATATTCATCCTTGGATTCACCAAATCAAGTGGCTCAGCTTCTTCAATGTATACCCAAGAATTCATATCAGCAGCAAGATTTCTCATACATTGCATTAATTCTTTAAGAGGCTCAAATCTTAGCAATCATAGATCTATATAATCTAATATCTCAGGCCGGCTAGATCTATAAGAGACCTGCACTATTAACTGTGAAGCAGGATTCAACCTCTCCTTACTGAAGTAGACCTTTTTGTGATAGAGATACCTTCTTACTAACAATTGAGCATCCATAGGATATATATCTTTCTATGATTGTTATACAAATTGCTATTGTGATATCACATATGGTATGTCATACATCTTGAAAGATGACTCTGCATCTTGACAGTGCAAGACAGATTTTGACTCTTGATTTTGCAACAAACAACGTCTTGGTTCTGAGTTTATAAAACATTATGCTCAAAAACGTCTTTCCTTTGACAACATTTTCAACTATAGATTATATGTGACTCTTCCAATAGATCTTGATAATTTCTCAATGAGTTTCTCAAACTTGAGATTCAGCCTTACCATCATTGAACTAGAGATCAAAGTTATGACGCAAAAACCTACTACAGCATCATTGAACTAGAGATCAAAGTTATGATGCAAAAACCTACTACAGCCTTATAGTTCTTTGTTGAAGGCAAGAATGAGTCTACAACATTTAATACGTGATCCAAGAAAACCTAAGCATCAAACCTTGGATAGAAACAACCTTATTTTTGTTTTGTTGACGGTGTTGGACCCGCCAACATGTAAGGGGATCTCCCCAATAAGAAGTCCCAATTAGACCTCAGATCGTTTGGTGTAGGAGTCCCAGCAGTGGGTCGTATGGTAATGCCTTGATTGCGATTTTGCACAGAGGCAAGTAAGATAACTTTGTTGGTAGCAAAGGTGTGATAGCTACAGTGAGTTAAGGAAGGTGCATGAGAGATTCTAACACATGTGGGTTGAGATGAGTGTGCCCCTTGGCAACCTGTAATAGTACTCGGATGGGAAGAAAACACACGAGTGAAGATACATCACAAGCTAGAAAGCAAGTCAGCTGGCAATCCAAAGTGATGGTTAAACCAATCAACACGTTTTAGAAAGGTTCATACATGCTCATACAAAACAATACATACATGTGTGCGTAAGAAAGCAAATACATATGCCATTGAGAGTAAACAAGATAGCTGGAATATAATACAACATATGCATGAAACATGTTGGCTCTTATTACATAAAGAAGTGTAAGTTACAGTCATACAATACATCCACATACACCCGCTAGCTCCAATAGTGGAATGTTACAGCCACGTCCAACTACTCCTCCAAAGAGATGATCTAGCTTCGTGCAATGGAGAAGCCAAGGCGCGCTACAATACTATCCAAGCTCTCTCCAAGATAGTCTTATCGGAAGCTTGGTTGACCAAAAGCCTTTACAATGAGTTATGAGGTTCTATTTATAGCAAAGGGTGGGGTGACCCTTGACATTCCCCTTTGTGACAGTTCATCTACCCTCATGACTCTTGATCTACTCTATGACTGTTACATCCAACTATTGACACTTGAACTTCCACTTGACATGATGTTACATTACAATGCACATGTGCTCATGTGAGACAAAATGGCTTGAGCAAGCCATGCAAGACATCACTGACAGTCGGTCCGTTGAGGTGAGACCAACTCTTTGACATGCTTGTGACGGTGAGGTTGGTGAGTTGATGCCAAGTTTGGTCGTCCGTGATGGTGTGCATGCACCCCATGGTGACATCTTACTAAAGTGAGCTCTTGCCTCCGTTGCATTTGTGCATTGGTATGGCTCCTTCATCCAACTCGTCTACTAACATGCGCATGGTCTTCTTAGGTGCGACTGAACCGACAACACACTGATGCATAGTGTCCGTGCTTATCTTCAAGTGTGTGATGGTGGTCATGCGCATCAACTTGCCGAAGTGCATGTTCAGTTCCATTTGGACTTGCTTCTTGTCTTCGCCTTGGTGACTGTGTTGAATGGGTTGGATCGCATGCGTGCGCACAATGACATGCATGATGTTAAATCCCTTGCATGTGACCAACAACACTGCTCACCATGTCTGCTCCGTGCTAGCTACTGGAATGGATCTTTAACATGTACAGGTGCAGATTCATCCATAAGTGCATGTTGCGCCCACAGTTGTTCATGTTCCTAATGCAACTCATTTTTCTGTCTGTGCAGCTTCATGTTCTTCCTTGAGTTGTTGCTTCAACACATGCAACTCCTTCTTTGTTCCATTCTCTGTCTTTGCGCGATCTTCATGTTGCGCCGTCACCTTATAGCCTGAGTCTCCAAAGTTGCTTTCATCATCAGTGGATCTACTTGACCTTGCAACTTTGTTTCGCCTTTGTGTTGTCAACAACCTTCCTCTTGCATTTGTTGCATTCATTGCATTTGGTATGCTTCCTTCAGTTGTTGTTCATGACGCTGCTCGCCTTGATGATGTTGTTGTCATATCTTGATGTCCTTGTCTACAAACAACTTGATATCTTCGTGAGTAGGCAAGCTCATAGACATTTGATTGACAACATCTCCAGGTGTGCTCTGAACGGTGTCTTAGACTCTGTGCTCTTGGAAACCATTGTACCTACACTGCTGAGAGGCAGATGAACACCTACAATACCTGGAGACATGGCAACACTCATGGCATGAAATCTGTCAGTCGAAAACCAAAATGAACTTGAGAATTGACTTGCAACATACCTGTGTGATTGGTCATGAAGGTTGCGCAATTTCGACCAGGAAGTCGAGAGATTGACTACCAAGACTGCGCAAGGCATAGTCTGGGTTGTTGGGAGACTAACTGACTGCTGGAACTGCGTAATGCGCAGTCCAGTCTGGCTACTAACTATTGGAATTGTGCAATGCACAAGCTCAACTGGCAATGGCTGCGAGGGCAGTGACTGCATTGCGCAATTTTTTGGGCCAGCAGTCACTATCCCTCATAAATGCGCAAAACAGTGCTGGAGGACAGTCACTGGGCATAAATGTGCATTTCTTGAGAGGAAGAGAGATCCTTCCCTCTCAGGATTGCGCAATGTTGCCTTGGTGAGGCAGAGTTCGGACCAAGGCTGCCTAGACTCACCGGCGAGCAACTAAAAGCAAATGTGGAAGTGAATGCATGGAGACACTAAGTGAAAGCAGAAGTGATTGATCGTGCATGTAAACATTGAACGAAAGATTCAGTAAACAGATCAACATGCATGTGGGTGAAGCGAGTCACCGAATCGGCAACCGTTCGTGCAAAACAATTGCATGCATGCGACAACAATGAGATAGCAACGAAAATTAAAACGGTGCTAGTACAAGCTAAAATGTATCAAAACAAACAAGCGTTCACTGAAATCAAGAAAACAGTGTTCATACGAAGTGAAACGCAAAAAGCGCTAGAAATGCAACACAGCTGAGTTGAACATGCCGACAGCTTCTAGATGTGATGTAGGATGTCAGAGTTGTAAGGTTGATGTGAGGAATGAGCTCTGCAACATCCGGTTGATGAGTTTTGATAGCATCGAGGTTGTGACGCGCATGCCACAAATCTAGGGAAAGCGACACTTGGTGGGAGGTTTCTGACATGACCTTGCATGTAACCTCCAACTGCAAAAAATAGATCCCTAAAACAAGGGATGCCTTGCATGCTGCCTTGGGAAAAGCAGCCCATGCATGCAAGTCAGTTTTGCTCAGTCCCGGAGGGAACCGCTCAACTCAGCTGCACATGCAAGAGACTACTCGACTGCTGGGAGAAAATGCGCATTTCTGGCTGGGAGCTAGGCTGGTTGCCTAGGAGATTTGTGCAATTTCTAGGCATAGCAGCTGAATGCTACCCAAATTTGAGCAAACTCTGGGTTAACCAACCCTGCTGGGGAAAATTGCGCAATTTTCACTATGAGTGTTGACTACCAGAATTGCACAATTCTGGAGCCCAGCAGGCTGCCAATCAAGATTGTGCAATTTTGGAGCCCAGTAGGTTGGTTGCCCTCCAAAATTGCGCAATTTCTTGGGGGAGCTAATCAGCCTACAGCTGGACCAAGTCCGGGTGATCAACCTGTGAGGGGAATGCATCAAGTTGTGATCAACAAGCTGCCTTTGTGCAAGAAAAGCATTGAAGCTTGTGCACTTGACGAAGCAAGACATGCTGCTATGAAGTTTGGAAGGAAGACCTCAAAATGATGCTAAGGCAAAATTTTGGAGGGTGGTTGTAGCCGCTCTAACACTTGGCGACACACTGATAGAACTCAAGCTCTCTCAATGGACCTTGTTCGTGAAAAGCAAGTCTAACGCCTCTGGAAGTATTGTTCATTTCTCAGCTCCTCTTGGTTTCCACACTAGCCTAATTGTAGGATGTAGCATCTGCCAAGCTCTTGGTCAATTGACACACATTCCAAGCCAAGGCAACACAGTTGTTTCGATTCGGGTTGAGGGGTATATTGGTGCACAAGAAGCATAGTCATCAGAGTCTTATTTTCATCTCCGGTGTTGCTCCGCTGCCGGCAGGCCTGGACAGTACCCCAGTGGAATCACATAGAAACACAAGCATGGCTCTGCTGCCAAAGAGCCTAGTCAGTACCCCGTCAGAGTTACTTGCATCACCTCTCTGCGCAGGAAGCATTTCTCTTCTTTCGCCTTATTCAATTTTCATTTTTTCAAACTTTTTTCACTTTTTCATTTTTTACATTTTTCATATTCGTAACTATGCATAGCACTTATTCATTTCAGAGGTAGAAGAGGGATCCCGACTTATTGAGAGCAGAAGAGGTTTTTCCTGCAGAGAAGTAGTTTATTATAGCTCTGACGTGCTTGTTAAGGTTTTCCCACTCGCCTTACTCTACTTGACTGAGCTAACAAGGGTTAACCCAAAAACAACCGACTAGAGTAGGTGACACTAATTAGCACGCAAGCATTGTGTTTTCACCAAGGTTCACTTCGAACAGTACGTATTTTCCCTCGACGTAGGATGACAGATAACCAAGTAGTGATCATTACACAAAGCCTCTTATACATTACCAGCTTGTTTCAAGAGTCATACATGGTTTCATGCGAAACTATCCTACAAAACGAAACAAGTGAACTAACAAACAACAAAGCAAAGCAAGGGCAGAAGCAAAAGCAAAAGCGAAAGCAAAGCAAGTATGCAATCAAGCAAGCAAACAAACAAACAAGCAAAGCAAGTAAGCAAACAAGCATGCAAGCAGACAACTCAAAAGCAAACACTACTCTTACTCCTAAGCTAACAATGCATGGATCATCTCACGTGAAGTGATACTTCCAATGCAACCACTGGCGCATTGGTTGACCCATGTTGGTGAAGGAATGGTTCGTGAACAAGACAGTTGTACAAGAAAGATGTAACAATGAAGACAAACACACTCCGAGCTTACAAGTGACCACAAAACAAAGATGAGTGAAAGTGCATGACATGCATTCTGTGGTGCTACCATGATGTTGTGCTACACTGTGTGTAGATGTTGAGTGTATGCATTCTCTTGATTGTGACATGCAAGCAAACGTGAGAAAGGTAGACCACTTGTGTTGTGCATGTGTGCTTTTGTGTAAGATTCCTCCAATGCATGAGTAATGGGATCGTATAGTTCGAGTGGAGGAAGCGAAATCTGGGTGTTTGGTTGATCTTTAGGGCAAAGCAAAGAGTGATGAGGAGCCTTGAATGTTTCAACAATTTCTTGACCGAAGTGAAACCAACCTCAGGACCTGACATAACCATCAGCTTAAGCTGAAGTGCCTCGACAGTCTAGGGGGTTTCGACTTCATTGATAGATAGATCATCATAGATCAGTGTCTTGGATAGATTAACAACGATCGAATCAACATTGTGACTGGGTGAGGAAGTGAATAGATCACGAAAACCAAGAGCAGAAAATTCAGGATGTTTGTTGGCATCCTCATGATTTGATGAATCGGATAAAGGGGTAGATGAGAAGCAAAGAGGTTCACCCTCTATGTTTTCAAGAAAGATAAATGACAGATTGAACGGATTTTCCGAGGAAGATGTGTCCTCTCCACACTGTAATGACAGACTGACATCTGAAGTGTCCTGTGAATGATCGGAAATAGAAACATCCAGAAATGGGTTTTCACAGGGGAAATCAGCAGTGGTAGAATCATAGGGGATGTCAAGATGAAGTAGATAAGGCGTGGCTGGAAGGGAGTCATCTTTCACCGCGGGCTCTTCTTTAGATTCCCGCACACACTCATCATGAATGATGGCACAGGTTGGCTGCATAACACCAACTCCGTCGACAGCTTGATCCTCGTTCACAACAGGTGAGGAGTCCGGAATGGGAGAACACAAGACAGTACAATCTGGAGGATCAATAGAACGTGAGGACGGAGGTCAAGGGAACGAGTCCACGTGACAACCAATAGGCTTGCAAGCCAAATCTACACAAATCTCAAGAGCAGGTGGGGTGGGAGGATGTGACAGTTCAATAGAGGTGTGTGCATGATCTCCCACATCACTCCGCGGTGATGAAGCTGTTTGATGAGGTGAAGGCAGACAGTCACTTGTGACAACAACTGTGCCTGCCTGTGATTACGCAGCTCCATCACCAAAGTGCGCTGAGCAAGGTTCGAATATGTGAAGAAGATACTCAAATCTTCCATCAAGAAATTACCAATCAATATCATCTTCTGGGAATCGGTATGCAATATTACAAAAGCGTGTGTAAAATTGTTCAACGGATTCATCGGGTGCTTTTCGTAATTTTAGAATTTCTTTGTTGAGTGCCTGACGATCTAAGTGATTGAAAGCATAATCTATCTCTACGACCAGATGAGCAAGAGAATGAATAGATTTTTCGGCAGCATGTCACACCAGTGCATTATGTGCCCCCAAAGCGTGTAGACGAACAACGCGCAGCTTATGTATTCTTCAAAGAATCCATGTCTTTTGCATGAGCCTACAACAACGATCGCGTGCCTAACCAAGGCCACGTAGCCTCCACCATCAAATGTTTTATGAGACAAGTTATCCAAGAGCTTTTCCGAGATGACAAAATCGTTTCCATAAGACATACACTCCGGAAGAGAAACTCGATAATTAGTCATGATAGATGTGTAGAGATTCAAAACAAAAGTGAGGACTCAGTTCGTCAACTGGCCCTCCTTCTAGTGCCAAAATGTTGACGGTGCTGGACCCGCCAACATGTAAGGGGATCTCCCCGATAAGAAGTCCTAATTAGACCCCAAGCCGTTTGGTGTAGGAGTCCCAGTAGTGGGTCGTATAGCAATGCGTTGACCGCAATTTCGCACAGAGGCAAGTAAGATACTCTGTTGGTAGCAAGGGTGTGACAGCTGCAATGAGTCAAGGAAGGTGCATGAGAGGTTCTAACACATGTGGGTTGAGATGAGTGCGCCCCTTGGCAACCTGTAATAGTACTCGGATGGAAAGGGAACACACGAGCGAAGATACATCACAAGTTGGAAAGCAAGTCAACTGGCAATTCAAAGTGATGGTTGAACCAATCAACACGTTTCAGAAAGGTTCATACATGCTCATACAGAACAGTCCATAAATGCATGCGTAAGAACGCAAATACATATGCCATTTAGAGTAAACAAGATAGCCGAAATACATTACAACATATGCATGAAACGTGTTGGCTCTTATTATATAAAGGAGTGTAAGTTCCAGCCATACAATACATCCTTGTACACCCACTAGCTCCAATAGTGGAACGTTACAGCCACATCTGCCTGCTCCTCCAAAGAGATGAACTAACTCTGTGCAGTGGAGAGCCAAGGCGCGTTACAATACTGTCCAAGCTCTCTCCAAGATAGTCTTATCGGAAGCTTGGCTGATCAAAAGCCTTTACAATGAGTTATGAGGTTCTATTTATAGCAAAGGGTAGGGTGACCCTTGACATTCCCCTTTGTGACAATTCATCTACCCTCATGACTCTTCATCTACTTTATGACCGTTACATCCAATTATTGAAACTTGAACTTCCACTTGACATGACGTTACATTACAATGCACATGTGCTCATGTGAGACAAAAGGGCTTGAGCAAGCCATGCAAGACATCATTGACACTCAGTCCGTTGAGGTGAGAACAACTCTTTGACATGCTTGTGACGATGAGGTTGGTGAGTTGATGCCAAGCTTGGTCATTTGTGATGGTGTGCATGCACCCCATGGTGACATCTTGCTGAAGCGAGCTCTTGCTTCTGTTGCATCCAGTGCATTAGTATGGCTCCTTCATCCAACTCGTTTACTAACATGCGCATGGTCTTCTTGGGTGCAGTTGAACCGACAACACACTAATGCATAGTGTCTGTGCTGATCTTCAACTGTATGATGGTGGTCATGTGCATCAACTTGCCGAAGTACATGTTCAACTCCAATTGGACTTGCTTCTTGTCTTCGCCTTGGTGAGTGTGCTGAATGGGTTGGATCGCATGCGTGTGCACAATGACATGCATGCTGCTGAATCCCTTGCATGCGACCAACAACACTGCTCACCATGTCTGCTCTGTGCCAGCTGTTGAGATGGATCTTTACCATGTACGGAGACAGTTTCATCCGTAAGTGCATGTTGCGCCCACTGCTGTTCCTATTCCTGCTACAACTCATTTATCTGTTTGCGCAACTTCATGTTATCCTTGAGTTGTTGCTTCAGCACATGCAACTCCTCTGTTCCATTCTCTGTCTTTGCGCGATATTCATGTCATGCCGTCACCTTATAGCCTGAGTCTCCAAAGTTGCTTTCATCATCAGTGGATCTGTTTGAGCTTGAACCTTTGTTCTGCTTCTATGTTGTCAACAACTTTCCTCTTGCATTCATTGCATTTCCTATGCTGCCTTTAGCTGCTATTCATGATGCTGCTCGATGTGATGTTGTTGTTGTCATATCTTGATGTCCTTGTCTACGAACAACTTGATATCTTCGTGAGTAGGCAAGCTCATAGACATTTGATCAACTACATCTCCAGGTGTGCTCTGAACGGTGTCTTTGACTCTGCTCTCTTGGAAACCATTGTACCTGCACTGCTGAGAGGCAAATGAACACCTGTAATACCTGGAGACATGGAAACACTCATGGCAAGCAATCTGTTAGTCGAAAACCAAAATGAACTTGAGAACTGACTTGCAACATACCTGTGTGACTAATCATGAAGGTTGCGCAATTTCGGCCGAGAGTTCGGGAGGTTGACTGCCAAGACTGCGCAAGGCACAGTCTGGGCTACTAGGACACTGACTCACTGCTGGAATTGCACAATGCGCAGTCAAGTCCAGCTGCTAACAGCGGAAATTGCGGAATGCAGAATCTCAGCTGGCAATGGCTACAGGCTCAGTGGCTGCATTGCGCAATTTTCTGGGCCAGTATTCATTGTCCCTCAGAAATGTGCAAAACAGTCCTAGAGGATAGTCACTGGGTAGAAATGCGCATTTCCTAAGAAGAAGACAGAACCTTCCCTCTCAGGATTTCGCAATGTTATCTTGGTGAGGCAGAGTCCGGGCCAAGGTTGCCCAGACTCGCCGACGGGCAAATGAAAGCAAATGTGGAAGTGAATGCATGGCGACACTAAGCGAAAGCAGAAGTGATTGATAGTGCATGTAAACATTGAATGGAAGATTCAGTAAACAAATCAACATGCATGTGCGTGAAGCAAGTCGCCGAATCGACAACCGTTCATGCAAAACAGTTTCATGCATGCGACAGCAGTGAGATAGCAACAAAAACTATAACAGTGTTAGTACAAACTATAATGTATCAAAACGACAGCAAGCGTTCACTTAAATCAAGTAGACAAGTGTTCATACAAAGTGAAACGCAAAAAGCGCCAGAAATGCAACACAAGTCATGGAAAGCGGGCTTCCCCAAAACAATTGAGCTGAATGCGCCGACAGCTCCTAGATGTGATGTGGGATGTCAGAGCTGCAAGGTTGATGTGAGGAATGAGCTTTGCAGCATCCGGTTGATGAGTTTTGATAACATCGAGGTTGTGACGCACATGCCACAAATCTAGGGAAAGTGACACTTGGGAGGTTTCTGAAATGAACCTTGCATGTAACCTCCAACTGCCAAAAATAGATCCCTGAAACAAGGGATGCTTTGCATGCTGCCTTGGGAGAAGAAGCCCATGCATGCAAGTCAGTTTTGCTCAGTCCCGGAGGGAACCGCTCAACTCAGCTGCACATGCAAGAGACTGCTCGACTGCTGGGAGAAAATGCGCATTTTTGGCTGGGAGCTAGGTTGGTTGCCCAAGAGATTTGCGCAATTTCTAGGCAGAGCAGCTGACTGCTACCTAGATTTGCGCAAATTCTGGGTTGAGTAGCCCTGCTAAGGAGAATTGCGCAATTCTGGAGCCCAGCAAGCTGCTAGTCAGGATTGCACAATTTCTGGAGCGAAGGTTGGTTGCCCTCCAGAATTGTGCATTTTCTTGGGGAAGTTGCTCAGCCTACAGCAGGACCAAGTCCGGGTGATCAGCAGGGGAATGCATCGTGTTGTGATTGATAGAATGCCTTTGTGCAAGAAAACACTGAAACTTGTGTACTTGATGAAGCAAGACATGTTGTTGTGAAGTTTGGAAGAGAGGCTCCAAAATGAAGCTAAGGCAAAATTTTGGAGGGTGGTTGTAGCCGCTACAACATGTTCTTACATCTCTTGAACTGATACATTGACATGATCCTTAAGACAATGATATTTTCCAAAAGAGACACAAACTCGAACCCTTTTAATGAACTCAATCTTGAGTGTCTCAACTCAACGACAATTATTTTTCTTTCAAATGCTTGCGCAAAGGTGATCCTTGCATCGGAAAACTTCCTATTGGAATTTCTAAGTCTAACTCTTAGAAACCCTTCATGTACTTTTTTGATTTATTTCTACCTACTTGTTCTGGTTAATTAACAAGTTATTTACCACGTAAGTACAGAAAATAAATACAAGTTGTAGGAATTTACAGGGTAAGTTCCTCAGACGGAACACCAAAGGACACTGCTCACAAACAGATCACAGATCAATACACCAGTATTCTTGACATGGTTAAAACCCTCAAAGAGGGAAACAGTCCACGGCCTGAGCCAACGCGTCCACTTCAGGCAATTTATTAATAAAAGAAAGAAAATTTTAACATGAAGCTTCTCTCATGAATTGGTCACCCTACAGGATGACCTCCATGTCTTTAAATAAGAGATGCATGGACCAATCGGTGTTAACGTGCGACCGAGTCAAGAGGTTTGGAATACGCGGAGAGAATGAACCGTCGATTGTAAGTTCTACAAATGTACATAGTAAAGATAACATCATTTTACACTTAACTCTACACCAGACCAAGTTAACTTAACTATTTCCTATCGTGTCGAAATAACTCCTAACATCCCACCTTAAGACACTGGATAAGATGAAAGGATGTACAAATATGACACAATATGACGAGTGAAGGGAGGCATTAGAACAGGCCTATCCCGCCCCTTGAGTGACACTTCTTGAACTTGGCCTCTGTAAGCCTTTTGTAAAATTCGCAACTTGATCATCGGTTGAACAATATTGCACTTCAAGAACATGGTCATGAATGAGCTTTCTGATGAAGTGCATGTGTAGTTCAATGTGTTTTCTATGCTGACGTTGAACTGATCTTTGCATAGTTGAATGGAAATTTGATTATCACACCAAAGTGTAGTCAGATGCTACTACTGAAAGCCAAAGTGTGACAAGATATGACGAAGCCATAGGGCTTCCTTACTAGCTTCTATAGCACCACGATACTCTGCTTCTGCTCAAAAGAGAGAAATGGCACTTTGTTTCTTGCAAGCCCATGTAATAGGTCTAGAACCAAGAGTGAAGACATAACCTGCAATAGACTTTCGATCATCAGGGTCAGCAACCCAATCAAAATGAGTGAAACCAACCAATAGAGGAGATGCTTTTGCACTATAATGATTCCCAAACTGAACTGTACCTCGAACATAACGAAGTATTCTTTTAGCTGCTTTCCAATGACTTTCATGTGGGTTTTGCATAAACCGAGCAATAAGGCCAATAGCAAAGGAAAGGTGACAATGGATATGGGTCAGATACAAAAGTTTTCCTACAAGTTGACGGTATAAGGTAGCATCAACTTTAGGAGAAGTACAAGTGACTAAAAGTTTGGTTCCAGACTAAAAGGGAGAAGGGGTTGGCTTACAGTCCTCCATGTGAAAGTGGCGTAGAAGATCACAAGCATACTTGGACTGGGAAAGGGAAATACCTTCCTTGGATTGCAGGACTTGAAGACCAAGAAAATAATGCAAGTGTCCTAAGTCTGTCATTTCAAACTTCTTTTTACGCGCTATGATCTGCTTCACATTGTCGGTTATAAGATGATAAGGGATACACTGGACCTAGTAGAGCGGAGTAATAGATCTCAACATCAAGAACAAGTAATGATCAGAGCTACCCACTTTCTTGGTTGTTATGTACTGAATATTGGTCCAGAATGAACACTAGAAAAGCAGTATCTAAAAGAAAGCTATCCATTTTAGCAACCAATCTGAGGCTATGCTTTGAGACCATAAAGGGATTTCTTGAATCGACATACCAAGCGCTGGAAGTATTGTTTGGTAAATAAAAAGCCAGTAGCGTTGTTCGCATATAGATTGTCTTCAATGCAAGTCGCATGCAAGAAGGGCGAGATTTAACATCCATCCTGATGGATCTTCCATTCAAAGAGGCAAAGCAAGAGAAATAACAAGGCGGATAGAGTTCATTTTGGCAACAAGGGAGAAGGTTTCAGTATAGTCAATGCCTTCAACTTGTGAAAAATCCTTAGCAACAAGACGAGCTTTATGTTTATCAACTTTTCCATCTGGTCCATACTTGGTTCTGTAAATCCATTTGCATTGAACAAGTTTTCGTCTCTTTGGAAGAGGAACAAGATCCCATGTATCATTTGCCAATAATGAACGATATTCTTCATTCATAGCTGTGTCCCAATTTAGATGGCCTGAAGCTTCTTCAAAGGTGTCAGGATCATAATTCGCTGAAGCTTGAGTCAGTAAAGAAGAGGCTCTATCGAATTGAGAACTTGTATGTAAATCCACAATGTAGGACCACATTGGAAGTAGTTGGTGTTGTCAAGAATAATTTGGCATGAACTTTCCATTTTAATATAAACTGAAGTTGTAGATGCTGAAGCTATGTGTTTCAGTGAAAAAATCTCGAAAAATTAGGCTGATTAAAAAAAACGGCTCTGAAATCAACTTCTGCATGAAGAAGTTATGGTTTTTTGAAGCAAAGTTGTTGAAGATGCCAACGGAGTGCGTGAATGTGCGGAAGTGAATGATAATGTTATATTTAAAAAAATCATCCCCCCTCCCCTCTTTCCAAACTTAATCTAATTAGCTCACTTTAAAAAAAGATTTATGTGACCCACTTTTATAAATAAGTGAAAGTCACTTTTACAATGGTACTTTAGGAGCTACTCACTAAATTGTAACTTAAATAAAAGATAAAGAGACTTTAGAACTATAAGTGACTCACTTTTGATAATGGGTGAGAACACTTTTACATAAAGTAACTTTAAAATATAAGTTACATGTGCTTTTTGAAAAAGTAACTCAACAAAAAGAAAGACTTGAACCCAAGACCTCTATTCTCATAAAGCAACTTTGGACCAAGTGAGCTAGTTTAGGTTAGTAATTTTTGGAAAAGAGGAAGGGGTTTTTTTTTTGTCACTAAAGCTTTGGGGTGCGTGCCTACTTGAAAAGACCCTTTTTGCCTACAAAACAAAAAATCACACAACCCAACACGAACATGCAAAAAAATCCAAACCTTATTGCTTGAAGTTAACTTTCACCAGAAATTAAATATTTTCCTCAATGTTTTTGATTTTCCGAGATCACACTAAGGCGCAGCGGAAAAGAGCATACACATGAGAAAAATCCTTCCTTTCTGTTTCTGATTTGCCCAGTTATGCTCTTAACCTGCAAGACGATACCAAAATACCAAATATGCGAAAAAATATACCCAAAACATAGAACAATGAGAAATAACAGCAAGCATTTTATTATTCAGAAAGCAATGTTCACTTGCCTCTTCGAGGGGGCAACCTCCAATAGAGCAGAGCTCAATACATAATAAGACACGATGCTCCTCGAGGGGAGTCTTTATCCTTTATATAGGATTCATACATGCAATACCATGGGGCAATACCATAGTTCTTTTAATACCATGGCCCATTTGCAACTAACTGTGGTCCCTTTATTAAATGCGGGTTAACCACTTACAATTATTAATATGGGCTTTATTGACTCTTTACTTAACTATACCTATGACTCGATCCTATTACATAAATAAGGGGGTTAGGGTGGGACCCTAACATGCCCTCCCCCATAAGAATAGCCTTGTCCTCAAGGCTGAAACTGCGGAAACTGCTGAAGAATAGTGGTTGGTTCCTAGGTTGCATCTTCCGGAGAGGTGTCTTTCCACTTGATGAGGACTTCCTTGATCATGTGGCCACGCAGGTGCCGTTCTCGTGTGTCAAGAATCTGTTCAGGTTGGAGCCAAATTGATCCTTCTTCATCGAGTTCAGGTAGACTGGTTTGAATTCTGCAATTGTTCCCAATCACTTTCTTGAGGCATGAGACATGGAAGACTGGATGGATTTTTGCAGTGGGTGGCAAGGCTAGCTTGTAGGCAACTTCTCCAATGCGTTGAAGTACTTGATACGGTCCATAGAATTTTGGAGATAGTTTCTGACAACCCTTGGCTTTGAGTGATGTTTGCTTATATGGTTGTAGCCTCAAAAATACCTGATCCCCTTCTTGAAATTGGCGTTCTGAGCGATGTTGATCTACATGTTGCTTCATGCGATTTTGAGCTAGATGAAGATTTTCTCTAAGGTGGACCAGCATGGTTGTGCAGTTCTATAGGATTTGATCCACTGCTTGTACCTTCAAGCATCCCTTGATATAAGAAGTAGGGGAAGGAGGGAGTTGACCATAAACTACTTCATATGGAGTCATTTTGGTGGTGGCATGATAGTTGGTGTTATACCACCATTCACCTAGAGGTAACCACCGTACCCAAAGATGTTGCTTTTCTGAAGAAAACACCTAAGGTAGGTTTCCAGACATTTGTTGACTGCTTCAGTTCGACCATCAGTTTGTGGATGATAGGAAGTACTGAGTTGTAGTTGGGTACCTTGTAGCCTGAAGAATTCCTACCAAAAGTTACTGGTGAAGACCAAGTCACGATCAGACACAATGGAAGTAGGCATGCCATGCAATTTGAAGATCTGATCCATGAAAGATTAAGCGACCAAAGTCGGTGTAAAAGGGTGGGGTAGGGCGCAAAAATGAGCATACTTAGAAAGTCCATCCACAACCACCATGATGACTGACTTGTTTCCTGACTTTGGAAGACTTGTAATGAAATCCATAGAAACCTCCATCCAGATTGAGGTCGGGATGGGCAATGGCTATAATGTGCCTAGGGATTTGAGTGTTTCTCCTTTGTGGCGCTGGCAGACGTCGCATTCAACTACAAAAGTAAGAATGTCCTTTTTCATGCCTGTCCAAAAAAATGATCTTCGAGTGCGAGCATACGTCTTTTGAAAGGCTGAATGTCCTACAATGGGAGATGAGTGCAACTCCACCAAAATGCGGCTTTTGAAGGTGGATGTTGATGATATTACGACTATGTCCTTGTAGCGAAGAATCTCATCCCGCCACGAGTAGCTCGCTATGGAATTTAGATCCGCCTGCAATTGATTAATGAGTTGGGAGAGCCAAGGATGTGAAAACCATTCCTTGTGAGCCTCTTCAATCCATTCTGGAATGGGCAGGGAAATTGCGAGCAAGGTACTTTCCTCCTCAAATTGGCGGGATAACGCATCTGCTACAATATTTTCACGCCCTTTCTTGTAACTGATCTCATAATCATATCCTAGCATTTTGGCGAGCCGTTTATTTTGTTGTGGTGAGGATAGGCGCTGCTCCAAAAAATATTTAAGGCTTTGATGGTCTGTGCAGATTTGGAAACATCGCCCCAATAAGTATGGTCGCCAAGTATCTACTGCATGTAAGATGGCCATCATCTCCTTCTCATAGGTAGATTGTCCCAGATTCTTCCCACTTAGTTGTTGGCTCGTGAAGGCCAAGGGTCGACCTTCCTGCATTAAGACCGCCCCAATACCCATACCCGAAGCATCACATTCAATCACAAAAGATTTGGTGAAGTCGGGTAATGCTAAGACTGGAGTGGAACACATGGCATGTTTAAGAGCTGTAAAGGCCTGTTGTGCTTCATCATTCCAGAGGAATGAATTTTTCTTGAGGAGTTGAGTGAGGGGCCTAGCAATGCGACCATAATTGCAGACAAATTTGCGGTAGTAGCCTGTGAGACCCAAAAATCCTCTCAGGCTCTTCAAGGTCTTAAGTTGAGGCCAATCCTGCATTGCCTGGATCTTTTTGGGGTCCACCCGGACACCTTCACGCCCCACAATGTGGCCCAAATACTCAACTTCTTCCATGCCAAAAGAACACTTGAACATCTTGACAAATAATTTATGCTTGTGGAGCAGTTGCAAGAGCATTTTCATGCTAAAGATGTGTGGCCCAAGTGCGATTGTAGATGAGGATGTCATCAAAGAAAACAAGGACAAATTTTCTAAGATATGGTTTGAGCAGGTGGTTCATAAGGCTATGAAAAGTGGATGGAGCATTACAAGACCAAATGGCATGACCAAGAATTCATAATGGCCTTCATGAGTTCAGAAAGCAGCCTTTGGAATGTCGACTTCTTTCATGCGAATTTGGTGGTAGCCTGAGCAAAGGTCGAGCTTAGTAAAGAATTGAGCCCCATTTAGTTCATCCAGCAAATCGTCGACAACCGGGATGGGAAATTTATCTTTAACTGTCAACTTATTAAGGGCCCTGAAGTCTGGACATATACGCCATTCCCCATCTTTCTTGAGCACCATGACCACCGGCGATGAATAAGGACTAATGTTGGGACGAATGATGCCTACTTCCAAGAGTTCCTTGATCATTTTTTCTATTTCATTCTTTTGGGCGAACGGATATCTATATGGTCGCACATTTGGTGGTTGGGCCCCTGGGACCAAAGTAATGTTATGATCATGTTCCCCGCTCGAGGATGAAAGCTCATGAGGCTTGTCAAAGACTGGAAAATGGTTGTTTAAGATCTGTTGCATCTCAGGATGAATATGAAGACAATTGGGTTCGAAGGCCTGGATGGCATTAAATTGAGCTATAACTCCATGGTGGCCCTTTTTTAACAATTTTTCCATCCGATGTGAGCTGATGATAGAGGGAGCTCCTACCTGGAGTCTGTGGAGGGTATGTGTGTGGTTGTTCTGCTTAAAGCTCATATATAACTCCTGGAAATCCATTGTGATTGAGCCAAGTGTGCAAAGCCATTCAGCACCAAGGACAATGTCGCACCTTCCCATGTCTATGGCAAACATGTGGGTCTTTAACTGATAATCCCCCATTTGAAGTTTGACATTTTCACAGCGGCCTTCACATTTCATTGTTCCCCCATCAGCAATTTGGACCTGGAAGTTAAAAACTGCGCGGACAAAACAATGCACTGCTTCCGTGACTCTTTGATGGATAAAATTATGTGTACTTCCACTATTAATCAAGACCATTACTGGGTGATGCTTAATAAAACCTCGGATTTTGAGAGTTTGAGGCGAAGAAATCCCTGCCAAAGCATGCAGCGAGATAACTGGTTCTTCAAGTACATTGCCCTGTTGGTTGTCCTCTTCTTCCTCCTCTGGTTGCTCAAGTGGTGGGGCTTCCTCCGATGAACTGTGATCAGTAGCATCAACTTGAAAGAATTTGGGCTCCTTGCATTTATGCCTGGGGGAGTATTTCTCATCACAGTAGTAACCTAATCCTTGCTTTCTTCTTTCCGCCATTTCTGTTGGTGACACCTTTTGAACCTTGAGTGTTTGGGTAGTGTTTTGAGCCTGTGGGGGGCGACCCTTGGCGATGAAATTTGGGCGATTGGACTGGGCCACTAATGCACGTTTCACTTCATGAGCTATCCTACAAGCATGCAGCCATGAGCTAGGGTGATGCAGTCAGAAGTGGGCTTGTATGGCTTCTTGGAGATCACTGACAAAACATTCCAGGTAGAACTCATCGTGTAGACCTCCAGTGCGGAAAGCTAAGGCTTCAAAGGCTGAAATATATTCATTCACTGTTTCTGTCTGTCGAAGCTTAGTGAGACGACCCAAAAAGTCAGATTCATGGTCAAAGTCATCCATAAGAGCTTTTTTTAATGTCTCCCAAGTCAAGGGCCTTCCATAGCAACGTTGATGCCATTGCCACCATTGCCATCTTTCATTGTCCAAGTACATGATACCCACACTAAGCTGAGTCGCATTATCCAGGACGTAATTCAGTGTGAAATATTCCTCCATTTGTGCTATCCATGCAGCCGGGTGAGAGCCATCAAATTTATACATGTCCAACTTGGGTGGTCGCGAATGCGATTGTTGGTGGGTGCCAAAGAAGTGAAGGGACTGGCTAGACTCACCCTCACTGTTTTCATTGCCAATATATGCCTCCTCACATGCCTCCGCCTTGCCCTTAGAGAGTGTTGCATTTAAATCCTTCAGCGGTGACACGACCTCTTCCAAGGCTGATTCAAGGTTGTCCATCCTCTCATTCGCCATAGCTTGAGCTCTAGTTTGTACCATGTACCGAGCCGATGTACTTGAAATTTGGGACCACTCGAATTTTTTGGCACTAATAATTGAATGATAGCACCTTGCTCAACTCGTCGTCCTAATTCTTATGGGCTAAGTCACCAATAAGCGCCCTAGGGTGGTCTTCGAATGGAGTTTTACTCCTTCCTTGGGAATACTACAGTAGCTGAATCCAAGAAATGTCAATGCTGCCAAAAGTCCTGCGAAAATCACTCCCAGGTATAGGAACCCACATACTACTCTGATCTGGATGGCAGATCTGATGGATCTGAGATATCTGAATGGCTGATCTGATAGATCTGAACAGCGGAACTGATTGCTGCTACGGATCTAATGGATCTAATAGATCTGAATGCCTGTTCCGATAGATCTGAACGACGGAATTGATTGCTGCTGCTACGACAAAACCCCACTTGGGAGATCTGATCTGGCAAAGATTATGCGTGATCCAAAGATAGAAAAGGGAACTATGGTCTCCAAGAGTGTCAGGTGCTACAAATTGCAATATACATAAGGGTCGGACAGTAGTACTCGGCCCAATTTTTCAGGGCACTAACCAAGGAGGATCAACCGTACCCTTAGCCATACAACCCGACTACCCTATCGTACGCGCGAATAATCTCTCCGAGTGCTGTTCTCGGTGTAGTGTAGCAGCAAGATGGCCGACGATTTATCTATGGCGCAGTTTCAAGGGAGCTAGGGGGCTTCTGATATGCCCAGAGGGTACTTGAAAGACAGTTCGTGCATGGTTCTATCTAATGCGCTACTACTCGAAGGGGTACCCACAGGGGTTACAAGGGAGTCCAACAAGCGTGACCACCTCTTGTATTTCCTGTGTGCATGCCTCCCCAAATCCACAGGTTTATGCGCTCAATGACAGATC